>JAJOOR010006237.1:0-26350 GCA_036250505.1 Solanum acaule
TGTTTTTATTTGAGAAAAAATATCATGTGTCATTTTAATTTTACTCAATATTAATTATTTAAAAATTATTTTTGACACAAATGACAAATGTATCATTTAATTTGTCACTTTACACGCCATTCGTGAGTGCAACCCACACACATTACATGTTTTTGATGATATTAAAAAAGGTGTCAAAATGACATAGCGATACCCTACATGAGGTGTCTAAAATAAACATTATTCAATTAAGGTGTCTAACTGAAACATTATGCCAACTTTAGGGGGCTACCGATAGGTTAAGACTTAGTTGTAGCAATGTGACCTTTGACTATGGGATTATGTATAGCTTATGTACCTAAGAGGTTATTGAGAAACGTGGAAGCCTACGGGGTTATATTAAGGCTTATTCATTTACATGCCACTTGATTGCTTAAGAGGGCAATATATTGATGCCCACAGGACTATTGATACCTAAGAAGGATATGTGATGTCTGCGGGGTTATATTGATGCCTATGAGGTTATATTGATGCCTAATAGGGTTATATGAAACGGACGAGGCCATATTGATGCTTAAGAGGGCTGTGAGATGCCTATGGAGCTATTAAAATCTATTGATTGCCTTCGGGGCGATATATAGAGTACCTAAAGGGATATTTAGATGTTATGACTGCCTACGAGGCTAGAGGACTACCGATAGGAGTATATCGACTAAATTGGCACCTTCCCGACTTATGGCTGCTCGAATAGGTGGTCTTGTTTGCTATTTGCACCTACCGAGCTAATGGGGGATTGATTAGGTTGTTTTCTTAAAATTATTTTGGTATGCTTAGATTCAGGAGAAAGTCATTACGCTTATCTTATTTTTGACTTTATTACTAAATTACTTTCAGAATACTATAAGACCTGCTCAATTATTTATGGCCTTTCATATTCGACACATTATTTAGCTCATTCTTATAACCTACAGGTACTAAAAGACAAGTATACAGGTCTCTTCAATAGTGTAGTACATTTTCAACAAATTAGTCAGCTCCCTTTTTTTTCCAGAGTTCTCAGATCTAGAGATTTGATAGTGTTTGTCATGTTTAGTTGATAGGTAGGTTGGGACCCTGTCCCGACATAATATATTACTTTTAGAGGTTTGCAAATTTTTAATTGTATAGATATGTATTGTTGGTTATGTTGGCCTTATTATTTTTTCCTTTTAGCACAGTGGTTTGTTGGCCTTATCGTACATAAGTATATGTGTTCATTTTATATGTTTCTAGACATCATGACGGTCTCGACGACCTGCACAATGTTACTTAATTATAGATATCACGATGATCGTGACGATATAGAATTTAGTTTCTATTCTATGTGATATGTTGAAATTAGTTGAGCTGACTGCAGATTTTGTGGACAGGAACCTTGCCAGCTGAGGGCTTAATTTTAAGTCGGGATATACTTATCTGTTTTCTTGATTTTACAGCTGGTATTACGTTGGTAGCATGATTCTCCAGTAAGAGTCGACTTAGGGTCAAGTGTGGCACTAGGTGCCAGTTGCATCCCTAAGTTGGGTGTGACAATTGAAACATGTTAAGCGATGGTAAAATAAGAAAAATAAACACACTTAATGATTAAGATTACAATATTTAAGATTCAGACTTTGAAAACAAATAAATTTAATAGTTAAGATTAAAACATTCATTAAGTACAAACAATTAAAGTCTTAAACATTTCTATTTCGCTCAGTTTGTGGCTAAGGTGTGCATGGATGTTATTATTTGCTACATTTCCTACATGATATCGTTACAAGTGAATGAAACACAATATTCTTAGTCTTTTTACGAGAGTTACCCATGTTCTAGTTGGTAGTCTTATTTGTCTATAGCTGCGTATTTGAAAGGGCACATATGCAGAGGAAGAAGTCTTTCATAGACAGTCTTCTAAGTAGTAGTCTTTAAAGCAGAGTAATTTTAAAATTATCACCACTGCTCAATTATTATGATTTGTAACACTTTTTCTTAATTTTGAAACCTTTTTATCCCCCTTAATTACTTTTTCTAGTAAGATACTGAACTATCCATAAAATGTTACATGGTAAGAGATCGTTTGGTAATTATAAGTGTATAAAGATAGTGTTGAACATAATGTATTAATAATGCTGACATTAATATTGTTGATACTAATTATACTCGCATTAACTATGTCCAAATTATTTCTTAGGCAATGTATATTTCGATAAATTAAAAACAACATGCATTGCATAATTTCTAAAATAAATTATTTATTTACAAAAATATCCTCCATAAATATGGTGGAACGAATGTTGAAAACGTTTTGAAGAACAATTGTATCTTTAACCATGTAAATGCATGTCATTAAATCGTTATGAATTACTAATACCATAAATTTACATGTATTAGTTAACATGCCTTCATACCAAAAAGAAAATATATCAAATAAAATATTAATAATACTCAAAGCTAATGCATGCATTATTTTTTCTAATGTCCTGTAACATCCCGAAAATTTCTAAATTAAGACTTGATTCATTCTTCATTTGTGAATAAGATTTTACCGAGTGATTCTAATTTTTTTTAGTGTTTAGGTCACTAGATGTAACATCTCAAATTTTAAAAAAAAAAAAAAAAAAACTGAAGAGAATTTCGTTCAAGTCACCCATCAGTTTTTAGTTTTGGGTCAACTTCAATCGACCATATCTTTTAGCACATAAAGGAGTTAGGTGGCCCATGACTTACCAAATGGAAGGTCTTTAAGTCCTCTTTCCAACGCCGACAATTTTGTAAAATTTCGAGCTCAAAGTAAAAAGTTATGCCCGTTTGAGTGAAACCTTTCTATTTAAGGCATTTCATCTGTTATAGAAAAGGATATTTTGGTCTTTTCCTTTTTCTACTAAGCCTAGCAACATTTTCCTCGCCCAAATAAGGGTCTAATCAGATGCTAAGTTACTTTTTCACGTTCCTAAACACTTAGAAAAAATAGAGAAGAGTTCAAGAAGAGAAAATCTAGGTTTTCAAGCTTTCTTCAAGAACTGTTGATCTTTGCCAAGAACATTGTTCTTTCCAGGTATGTAAGTCTTCTCACAGTGTTGGACTTGTTCGTCCTCACGTCATACATCTAATTCATCCATGAATTTGTTCATGAAATTGTTATATTAAGAGATTCTTGAGTAGTTCTTGATTTTAGGTTCATTCTTTAACAATGGAGGTTTTGAGTTTCTTGGGTTGAGGATATTGAGTATAAGTTGTGATTCTTGAAAGGGATTGTATGAAATTCTTCATGTATTTGTGTTGAGGTTTGAGAATCAAGAAGAGTTTAGGAGAAATTTGTCACTCCTCGAGCCTACACCCTGGACGTGGCCGACACTTGAGAACCATTGCTGGCCCAAGCGAATCCTTGGCCTGGCATACTTACTCAGCGGAAGACTTAAACATAAGAAAGAGAATCCAAATACAAGATAACTCAACATGTCTCAAATTGAACTCATAATGTTTTAGAAATAAACATTTAATTTAGCCAAAATGGCAATTCAAATATGAACATAAGCCAATAACAAAATGATGACGAATGAACTAACATCTGACTGACTATCTATGAAGCCTCTAAAACAACTGAGATGGATGTCGGGACAGGCCCACGACATCCTAATGAGCTAAAATGATAAAGTAATGAAAAAGGGGATCCTCCGAAATGCAAGGAGGCTCACCAACAACTCTGAAGCTCAACTGGATCAACGATGCGCTGGATGATGATCCTGGTTACCTGCGTTTGCATCATAATAAGATGCATGCCAACTGGCATCAGTACATTGAATGTACGAGAATGCGAGTTGGAATGCTAAACATAACTTAAGCTTGAAAAGGGTCTGAAAGAAACACTTACCTTAGCTTTACTCAACTCCTGGATAACTTAACTCAACTTATTGAACTCATTTCAATATAAAGCAGTTTAAAAACCAGTGCAACATAAATAAGAGTTGTTTAAACATGATGTCAATTATGTGTATTTAGAAATACAATAATAACTCTGTATGTATGCAAAGATACAATATGAACTCTGTTTGTATATGAAAATACAAATATTTCTGATGTATATAAAAATATAAAATACTGTTGTGGGAGTTTCTCTAACCGACAACCATCACTTAAGAGCTATAGTGATGATACAACGTTTCTTGGCCCCACGCTGCCAGGGCCATCCTATACCTTGCCGGGGGTATAGAGCCTGAACTACTAAGTGGATCCACTAGTCTATGCTAAAAAGCACTAAGGGTTCATCTAAAAAGTATGACCCTTTTCAACCCATGATGGCTACATGGTTTATGGGGGCTGGGGGTTCTCTGAATGCTCTCCCATATCGGTGCTCAATACTACTCCCAAAATATGATACCAACTCTTTATGTTTAAAACATACTTCTTCTATGATTTGAGATTAGTGTTCAAAAACTTAGCTCAAAGGCTATCTTGGAAATCAAAGTTTCCCTTCTTGCTTAATTATGAAAGCATTTACTCTTTTCTGAAAACTAGCCCGAAGGCTCTTTGGAAATCGAGGTTTCCTTTCTTGTTTAAATGTTAAAACAATTTAAACCCTTTGGGAATACATAGTCCCTATATACTTTTGAAGAAATGAACTTCAAGCTTTAATCTTTACTCTTTACTCAACTTGAACTTTAAGTCTTAAAACAAAGTTAAAAGCATTTGCAAAAGACTTCTTGAAAAGACTCTAAGAACTTCCTAGACTTGGTTCTTGACTTTCCTTGAATTTGAATTTATAGATTCAAGGTTATGATTCATGTTTCTGGATGATTTCTAGATGTTTAGAAGTCATTTAGAGTAGTTAGAATCAATGGAAAGTGTTAGTACACTTTAGAAGGACTTAAATAGGCAAAACGACGAAAACTAGTGAAAAACGACGATTTGGGCGCGCTGCACCAGCCCCAACTTACTGGGGCTCAAATCTGGCGCACTGTTGGCGCGCCGCCTTCCTGGCGCTATGGGGGCTCGTCGCGCCACCTGTTCCTTAAGCAAAAATCTGACAAACTTTTGGTCTCGTTTTCTAATCTTAAATCAATTTTAATCGATTTTTTTTCTCAAATTCACTTTAGAATCATATACCCAAGGTATATACACAAAATCTAACTCATACAACTCAAGGAATCAACACTTTAATATCAAGAAACTCCTTAATCTCAATTCATATTCAAGAACGAAATCAATTCAAGAACAACTATGAAGAACATCAAATTCTCAATCTTTTTAGGACGAAAATACGCTGAATTAAACATGCTTGGCGCGTGGGTAAACTAACCCAACGCTATGTGATCTCACATACCTTGTAGGGATTACCCCTGATGAAATCCACAAGCTAAACTCGACGATCTTGACGATTTCCTTGCTTCTCCTTCTCTTTTCTCCTTTCCTTTCCTCTTCTCTAAAACCCTAACTCTTTTTCAAAAGCGTAAAACTGACCAAGTTTAGACCTGTAATTAATTCACTAAAACGAATTTAATTAATTGGATAAGGAAAAGACTGAAATACCCTTCAAAATTTTGGATTGGACATTTCTTTATTTGAATAGCCCAACTTCCAATAGACGTATCTCATTCATACGAACTCGGAATCGCGCAAACTCAGCGGCGTTGGAAAGATCATTCCAAGAACTTTCCTACCATATCTGGAAGTGCTTCTAACTCATCTTGAGCTAGAAGTTATGGCCATTTGAAGTTGAGAAAAAACTCACTTTTCCTAACTTAAAACAAATTTTCCAGATTTTCATTATTTCCAAAAATGACTATTTTCAGTTCTTAGCTTCTTCCTAGCTATTTCAAATTGCGAGATGTTACAAAATTCCCAATTCTAAGCTAGTTTAAAGCTTGAATTTTACCAAAAAAATTCGTCGAAGTCGCTGGGAAGGGTTGGGGAGACGCGCCACTAGTACGCCCAAATCCAGCCCCAGTACTTTGGGGTCTGACGCGGTGCGCCAACAGTACACCAGGAATGTTGGGGCAACACGCCACTGATACACCAGGATTAGCTGGTCGTTTTTTCTTCCGTGCTTTTTTTCCGAATGTGTTCCATTGAATCGTGACTACATTCTCTTCTTTGTATTAGCTCCTAAAGTCTCCATTAACCCTTGAGAGTTCATACATGTTCTAATCACATGTCTTAATTTTCATCCAAACCTAAAGTGAGTTTAAGAGAAAAGTTCAAGAGCTTTTATTGAGTTCTGAGTACTGAGTTTTTATACTGTTATTGAGGTCCTTGAGTTGATTCGTTCATGTTCATATTTCCGCATGAACCCTATGAATTGAGTATTCTTGAGATGAGTAGTATCGTTGAGTTCTGAGTATAAAGTTTTCTATATTGTTATTGTGATCCTTGAGTTGATTCGTTCATGTTTATATTTCAGCACGAACCCTATTTTGAGAATCTTTTAAAGCAGCGATTGTGTTTTAAACAGAGTTTTTGATGAAGTAAAGAGGAGTTTGAGAAAGAGTATAAGGGAACTAAGTATTTTCCAAGTGTTTCATTTTTACATGAAGAAATAGAGTATTTTCTTGAGCAAGGAGAAACTTTGATTTCTAAAGAGCAATTATCTCAAAGTAGAGAAAGAGTATGTTTTATACATTTGAACATGAGTATATATATCATTGGGATTAGTATTGAGCACTGATATGGGGATGAGTTCAGACAACTCAAAATCCTCATAAATTATATATGTCAACATGTGTAAATGATCATACTTTTTAGATGACTCCCTATTGCTTTCGAGTATAGCTTAGTGGATCCACTTAGTTGAGGTGGTCTATACTCCGACAAAGTATATGACAGTTTTGGCAGCGTGGACGAGATGCTATGTCATCACGTAGCTCATAGTGATGATTGTCAATTAGAGAATTTCCCAAATAGACTTAAAAGTGTATTTTTATTATATCACTTAATATGTTGAGTTCAGAAATGAGTAAGTATTTTTGTAATGTTTTAAATGCTTTCATTCCCTTAATCCTTTACATTCAGTTGAGTTTATGGTTTATCTATTGCAGTCTTATCAGTTCAATTATTTGTTATTCAGCTATATTACATACTCGTATATTCAATGTAGTGATGTCATTCAACCTGCATCTTTTAATGATGCAGATACAGGTTCTTAAGATCCTCATCAAGAGACTGTTGAGATCATTTCATCAGCTTATGAATAAGACCTCCTTGCTTCTGGAGGACTCCACTTTTTATGAGTTGTTACTAGTAATTTTCTTGAGTCGCGGGTCTTGTCCCGACACTCATCCTTGTATACAGTAGAGTAGAGGCTTCATAGATAGATAGTTTTGGAGAAACTTTCAATTTCAAATGTTTTATTTAAAAAATTTATTTCATACTCAGTGTATTCAACGAAGTTTTGAAATTCAGTAACCTATTTTTAAACGTTTCTTTCAATTTGATGTTTATGTATGCTTGAATTAGTCTTCCGCTTGTAGTTAGTATGAGGGTTCGCTTGGGGGCCAACAACGGTTCTCGAGTGACGGCCACTCGGGCCGTGACATGCCCTCTACCAAACGACCCCTAAATAAAATAAAATAAGGTGAATGGTGATAACCAAAATAACATGTTGAATTCCAAGGGAAAATATGTAGAGTTGCTCCAATCAACCACGCCTAAAAATAGGCAGTAATTGCAAACTCCACCATCAATACCCTTTTCTGGTCCCTATTGATAACGCCATCAGCGTTACATAAATATACAAAATCATACAGCCAGAAAAAATAATAAAGAGTTCTCAACTTGGATCGGACAATCTTTTATTGTTCTAAAGCCGAATTAACCTGTAATAAAAAGCTTACAGTTACCAATCTAAACTTGCATCCCAAATGGGATTAGGAGAGTCCAAAGATGACAGAGTTGACCAAAATACAAGGACAAGAAAAGCAGCATTAATACTCTCCAAGAATTCAAAAACTAGTGTAAGCTATTTCAGTTGATACCACGGAATGATGGCAAGACAGCAATAAGTGGATCACCATAACCAACAGCTTCTGCAAAACACCATGGAGTGAATAGTGAGTTAAGGTTTTAAAAGAAAAAACATTAGAGCACAGTAGATACCATTAGAAAATTTAAAATACATGCACAAACCCACATCAAATAAGTTAGATGGTTTTGGAAGACAAAAGATTCGTCAAATGCATATGCCAATAATACTGGGTGAATGGCAAACAACCATGTGTGCTCGGTTGAAAAGAATCATCATAATGTGCAAAATGGGCAAAACTCACTCAGGCATCAATTAAGATCTCAGGCAAATACAAATGCAGCACCTATATATTAGGAGATTAGCGCAACATTTACAAGTATGCCAGGTGCTTGTATTTCACTGCAAATTTTGTGGTTTTAAGTTTCTCATATGCACTGTAATTGTTAATTTAGCGTGAAATTGCAGCTGCGACAACTTGATGAGTAAAACAAGGTGGAGAAAGAAAAAATGTTGAAAGACCCATACCGCCATCATTAAAGAGGATTTTCAAGACTTCTCCAGCCGCATCTGACTGCTCAACAAATAAAAAAATAAGAAAGTAAAAGAAAAAGGTCAGCAAATATTACCCTGAAAGCAGATAATTTAACAAAAAAATTGCCTTAAAAAGGCTTACCCTGACAGGAAGTTCTGTCCCAAACTGATCCAAAAAGCCAATAATCTGTCCCTCCTTGATAATATCACCCTGCACACAACCACACATGCATGATTCAAGCGCTAAGCTAAAAAGCTTCTGTCAGGTTTAATCCTGGTATGTGAGCATCAGATTGAAGACAAAAGCATATGTCAAAGGTCTACTGAGTTCCAAGATCTAGTAAACCACTGGCGCTCAATCCTTAAGATCTTTAATCATAGAAATGATGATGCTCACAAGGTATACACAAGCTAGATGTCCTTGGCTCATCCCTTCCAATATCTAGACATGATAGTTATTCAGCATAACAAAATGTACTCTTTTGAAGAACTAAACCTACAACCATCTAGTAGGTCAAGAGATACAATAGGAAACTAATCTAATTTTAGGAGAAAGAAGTTGGTGATTATCTCTATAATATGAAAGCCTTCGAAAAGAATAAAGTTCAGAACATAATCCAGAGGGTTGGATTTATGATGGGTTACCTCTTTACATGCAGGAGGTTGTTTCTTTCCCTTTAATGTCCTGGCCCTTCGGAATGAACCAACCTGTCGGAAAAAAGTGGAAGCCGTTGCTGACATAGTACATGATACATGCTAAAAGGGTTTAACAGGTCAAGTAATACATACCGTGGGGCATGATACAAGAACATAACCACTAGCTCCAGTAGACTCTAGAGCTGCTAATTTTGCTGATTTTTCAGCAGCAACATTTGTGAATGGGCTGATCTTTCCTGAGGATGATTTCCCTGGGGATGCTGCAGGAGCAGCAGCTGTTGATGAAATGGATGGTTTGCTTGCACTAGGTGGTGGTGGTGGTGGTGCGGAAACAACAGGCGCAGGCACTACTGGAGCTTCAATGTTCCGTTTCAAGTGCAGTTCAAAATCTCCAACCTATGATAAATGCCACAATATCCAATCACACATCAGTAGAAATCATAAAACCTTTTCTTTCAGACCATATCAGAAGATAATTTTTCTGAAATAATATTTAGAATTATATTTCAACAAAAAAGAATATATAAATATTTACGACAGAAACCGACAAAAGTGATTATCTACACTGGCAATGTGTCATGTCGAAACCAACATGGAGTCTGTCTGAAAATTGACTATCATAATCATTCCACAGCTTTTGGTGACAACTACAAACCTATGTGGACGATAATTGCTACAGTTCCAGTATGACAGTAGTACTGTAGGAGCAGCTTTCAACTCTTCATGCAGAAATGTTTCAACATTATATTTTTTCTCATTGCAGTATTATATAAGAACAAGCTTGGCGGTACAGAATTGTTGAATCCTGCAAAACTCCCGGCATCAATATGAACCTTTATTCCTTCTTTTCTTCCACTGTATTGATACTGTATATGAAATTCTGATTCCTATGGTGTCAATGCTAGGAAGGTATGGAGGTCGCGTTTTGGGTAGAAGGTTAGTAGGTAGTGGAGTGTTGTCCTGTTGTTTGAAGGTTTAGGCTTGTTAGAGTGTGTAGTACTAGTCAATTCTCAAAAAAGAGTGTGTAGTACTAGTCATATTCCAGTAGTTCTTGCTTTTGATATCTATCAACATATGTAATTTATTGTGTTTCGATTATCACATTATTTTGTTGTTGCTATTGTTCCTTTCTTGTAGGCTCTGCAATGCTTTTCTTATTAGTTGCTGCTATGATTGCTTCATTGTTTTCTTCTTCTTTTACTTGGATTTGTTGCACATGAACCGTGGGTGTTTCGAAACAGCCTCTCTACCTCCACAAGGTAGTGGTAAGGTCTGCGTACACTCTCCCCTCCCCAGACCCCACTTGTGGGATTCTACCAGGTATGTCGAGTTGTATGGCATCAATGCTTGAATTTACCCAATTATTACCAAATATACCATCACACTTTTCAGATCAAAATGGGTAGTTCTGAAATAGCAAATTTTACCATCTCAAGATATTCCATACTTGTTTTAACAATCGTAATACATTTTTACAACTTTTATTTAAACTCATATTTTTTATCGTTAAAAAGGTTTTGTATTAAAAGTCCAGCAACCAGAAGGTGATGTGGGGAATTTACAAGGGTTAGCTCCATTACATATTGTGTAATGAGCTAAAAAAATCTATCATGGCCTCTATATCATTTGCAATTTGCCATGTTACATCAAAAAAAATAACAGTTGGTATAAACATCTGTACTTCTTAGTACTAACTACAGACTGTAAGGAGCAAACTCACACCTATTGGTTGTACTCTCCCACCGTTACCACTAGGCAATAAGTTTTGGTACTGGTTAACGAGTAAAATAAGTAATATGTAAATTGCAACCAAGCTGAGGTTTGATTAGTGACTAATAAAATCATTTTAACATATGCTAGTAGATAGTTCAGGTCATGTGACAGTGGTAGAGCTATAATGCATACTCAGTGGCTCTGGAATTTCAGAGGATTTGAAGATAAAACATGCTTCAACCTTCTCCTTTGGTTAAATCCAACTTCCTCAGACTTTTAGTCTTATATTCCCGTCTATAGTATAGTTCCATATTCTATTTCAGAATCTCCCCAACAAATAAAAAGGCCGAGTGATTATGCACTATACATGAAAGGATGCACCAGCAGACAAAGAAATGCTTACCTTAAGTTTCAGCTCAGCTACCTCTGTATCATCACACACCTCGGTGATCAGAGCCTGGTAAAAATCAGTAGAACAAACAAACAATCATGCTTAAAGTCACAGCAAGCAAAGTACTAGTCTAAAAATCTGTTGAAGATAAGAAAGCAGTATTAAAAAAGTATCATTACGACATTTGCCTACTGAAGACTAGAAGACATGATTTTGACTAGGTTGCCAGAATTAAGTAAAATGACACTGGTGACTATGGGTTCGCCACAAACATGAGCAGCATTTTTAAATCAATACAGAAAATGAGAATTAATTACCTAATCACAAGTTCAAAATTATACCCGATAAAGACTGGCCAAAGTTGCAAGATTACTTGGTTTCAACATAGTTCAATTTGCATTTGCTTGAAAATGGTGATAAAAGAAAATCCATAGAATTCATGCTTTAATACAGAAGGACCAATTAAGCCAAAAATTTATCAAGCATATTATGATAAATAATCAACGCAAGGTACTTACAGCACCCATAAAACAAGGAAAAAGAAAAAAAAGGCAGTAAAAACATTCCAACTTCCAAAGAGATAAACCAACCTCAAAACCCTTTGGAAATGTTGCTGTTGGCAGTGGACTACTCTCTGTTGGAACTTTTTGATTGCTATCTGCAAGAAATGCCCATTCAGATTAAAAAAGTTAGATGTGACAGAAGACTACTTTCCACTCTTAATCAGATAAATGCCAAAATGATAAGCTTTAGATTCCAATAGAAGATATGCATGCTGCTGAGAATGAATTATAGGGTGATTGCAAGCACAACGGTATGGTAGATATCAAAAAGTACTAGCACATCAAATAAACCAAGAATGAGATGTACATTCAATATAATAGCCAATTGGAAATTAGAAAAGATTAGCCCCTAACTACTGATTTACACCTGGTGCAACAACAAAGCAACTCACCACCAGATTTCGCTGTCACAGTTGTTTCAGATGTCTTTGCACATGACAGTGTCAATCTACCGTGCTTGTTAGGAGAAGACATGAGCCTTGCGCCATTTGAGGAGCCCTTTAGGGACAACTTAGTAGGCTTGGAGAAGGCAATGCTATTTGTTGGAATAACGCCAGGCATTTCAATTACTGACCTCACATGGGAAGTGGTACCAACTGAATCTATCAGAAACAATAAAGTAGGATAACAGAAAGATTGATTAGAGTCATTGGAGGATATCCCACATGAAACAGATAGCTAGAGAAGAACTATTAGCAATTATTTATGCAAGAAAACAGGTTGGCACCAGTAAGATAATTGAAAACCTGGATGCAGTGAATGCCAAAAGATTGATTCTTAGTTTATCCAAATTAATCATTCTTCTGGTCTCTAAAATTATATTGGACCTTCTTTTCGTTCAAACAGAAGGAGATTCGTTAATCAACATCAGTTTATACTCATTAATTAGGATTCTACCTCATGTTTTTCTGACTCAATTTTACATAAGTCCCTATAATCAGCAAAACTGAAAGTAAATTGCACGAAAAGACCTTACAGCTTCATCAATCCAGAACCACTAGTTTGAAGTTCCTTTTAGAGTCTCGACTAAGCTAACAACACATATTTTAAGCCACAAAAACTAATACTAGCAGAGAAGAAAACAGAGAGATATCCACAAGCTTTAAAAGCTCACTTCAATATAAATAACTAAAATTCATACGCGTGCAATCTCATATTTATGCATTTACACCAATGTCGGATCTGAGATGAAAATAAGAAAGTAAAGCAGATCGCTATCACTTCTTGCCAATGAGGAATCTAATCTAAGAACATAATCTCGATATCCTTCATGATAACGACTATTACAGAAGTTCACAGATAAAACTACATTAAAATACAAAACAATTCAATTAGAACCTGAAAATGTATTTCTAAAAAACAAAGATAGGAAGAGAAGATTACGGTGGAAGGAGCGGAGAACGGCGGCGGACTCCATGAGCTCTGATCAGAGAAACCGAGGCAAACGAAGAAGAAATCGGAGAGATATGAGAGAGAGAAAAATGGGAAGGAGGAATTTATAGCAAATGGAAAATGTGTGAGGTTAGTAGAGAGGTGAGTTATATTACTGTACTATCTTCATTGAGATGTCCGCCCATGAACTTCTATTTCTTCACCCACTTTCCGACTCTATGCTTGACACTGCAATTAGTTGCACGAAAACTCATAAGTATTATTTTATTTTTAGAAATAATTATTAATCTATGTGACTATGTCATTATAAGTGAAAATTATTTCTCTCCTATTTTGCGTAAAAAGAATTGTATTTTCCCTTTCAACCACGGATGAAGTTTGGGGCGTGTAAAAATTGATTTAATCCATTAAATTGAAAAAAAAATATTATTGATTTATCGATATCAAGTTATTGGGTTATCGATTGGATTATTGATTTTATAATTGTGGTTAATGGTTAATCGATAATCCAATAAGATTGTATTAAAATTACTATTTTACTCGTAATTATGTAATAGTACATTTTACCAACATTATTTTCTAAATTTTACTATTACTTTCAATCGTATTCACACAAGCTAGTCTTTTTGCCTCTCTATTGCGATATCTTCTCCTTCTCAATTTTAGATTTGATTGTAACAAAGACAGATAAATAATATTGTTTCCACAATTTATTGCATGAGTCTTTAGTGAAGAAACCTGAACCACCTAACAAATACAAGAACCTGGTTCTTGTAATACTAGCAGAAGACTATATAACAAAAACAACAAGGAAATTTATCATGGAAAGCCTCCTTACTCAAGGGAAGAAAAATCAGGACCTACAACTGATTGAATTTCAACAATTTCTCACTAAAACTTCAAAGAACAATTTTAGATTACAACTCTATAATCGAAGGGACTAACTCCAGTACCTCAATTCAACCGATTACCTATAAATGTTGTCTCTACTTTCTAAAAACTCAAACTCACTTCTTATTACAATTCTCACAAACTTACTTTCAAACTTAGTATAATTATCACTAAACAATGACTCTAAGTTGAATTGACAATATACTAACTTCAAAAAGAAGACTTAACTCTAGTTCTTCTTTCTTCTGCAGTTCTGCTCTCTCTACGTCATTGCATGCTCTTGCTAGGAATCACGTTTTATGAATGCAAAAGTCACCTTTCTCATTGAGCCAATTATCCTTTTATAGGAGTGCATAAAACCCTAGTTGATTCTTATAAGAAATGTAATAATCATCTAGGTTAGTTTCTCCTTTATTAAGACTTTATAGTTTATTGTCACGCCCCAAACCTACACCCTGGACGTGGTTGGCACTCGAGAACCATTGTTGGCCCCAAGCGAACCTTTGGCCTAGCTCAACTCTCAGCGAAAGACTTTCTCAATAAAATATAAACTCAAAAGTAGAACTTTACTCAAAATCTCAAAACTCAGAATATTTTAAATAAAACATTCACTGGCCAATGAGGCAACTCAAGTCTAGAACATTAACAACTGAAAATGAAAAAAACTCATGAACTACTATTGTTTATCTATGAAGCCTCTAATACTATGAGGGATGTTGGGACAAGACCTCCGATCATCCTAACAAAACTGATAACATGACAGAAATAAATGAGGGATCTTACGAAAGCAAGGAGACTCACTAAAGCTAACTCGAACTGTTATGGTATCAACGAAGCGCCTGTTGATGACCTTGATCTCCTATATCTGCATCATGAAATGATGCATGCCAAATGACATCAGTACATTGAATGTACAAGCATGTAAGGGGATACTGAACATAACATAAAAGCTTGAACTGGAACTGAAGAAAACATACTTACCTCATCTCAACTCAAAGGTACTCAAACTCAGAAATACTCAACTTAGTTCAATATAAAAGCAACAATAGAGATGCATTATAAAGAAAGCTCTTAAAACGATAGTTAACAACTCAATGTATTTAAAAATACAAAATAACTCAGTTTGTATATAAAGATACAAAATAACTCTATTTGGGAGATTTTCTAATCGACAACCATCACTTTGAGCTATGCGATGATACAACATCTCGTCCACGCTGCCAGAACTGTCTTATACCTTGCCAGAGTATAAGACATCCTCAACTAAGTGGATCCACTAAGCTATGCTTAAAAATCAATAAGGAATCATCTAAAAAGTATGACCCTTTCTAACCACATTGGCTACACGGTTTATGAGGACTTTGAGTTGTATGAACTCGTCCCCATATCGGTACTCAGTACTACTCCCAAAATATATTCAGCTCATATGTTTAAAAATATTTCCTCATCCTCAAATTTTGAGATTATTACTCAAAAGATTTCTCTTAAAAAAGATAGTACTCAAAACTCCTCATGAACTCATTTGGAAATCGATGTTTCCTCGCTTTTAAAATGTGAAAAAAATTACTCTTGGGAATACTTAGTTCCCATATATTCATTTTAAAAAATGAAACTCAACTCTCCTCATTCTCAAACTCAAGTACCCAAGTCTTAAAACAAGTTTTAAGAGATTGTAAAAGACTCATCAAAATAACTGGGAAGAACTCTCAAGACTTTACTCTTAACTCTACCTTGAATTTGAATTATGAATTCAAGGGTTATAATTCATGTTACGAAGGATTTCTCGATGTTTAGATGTAGTTTAGAGTAGTTAGAATCAGAAAGGAGTAAAGGTACACCTTAAAAGAACTCAGACGGGTCAAACGACGGAAACATGATGGGGGAAGGCGACCCTGGCGCACTGAGTGGCGCGGGGAGCCAGCCCCTAAACTATAGAAGATGGTTTGGGGCGCACTGAGTGGTGCGGCGCCCCATCCCCTGCCCATATTTCTGATGAGTTTTCTTGCTTCAATTTCGTGTCTAACTCCTCTAGAATCGAACGATTTCCCTCAAACTCTTTTGGATTTTTAGACCCAAAATAATTACAACAAAATCCGCTCTAAATCACTCAATAACAATACTCAAACTCAAGAGCCTCATCGCAAGAACTCAACGAAACCTCATACTTAAAGAATAAATCACAAACTTCAAGAAACTCATCAAGGATTCATCAAGAACTCACATATACTCAATCTTGTGGATAAAATTCGAAAAAAAATCATTATTGGCGTGTGGGTGAACGAACCTATCACTATGAAAACTTACATACCTCGATTTGGCGTAATTCCTCGACAAATCTCACGAATCTTGACGAACGCCTTGAACCTTTCCTCTTTTCTCATTTTTTCTCTTCTTGAACTCTCTTCTAAAACCCTAAGCATATTTAGGATTATGAAAACTGACCCAAATGAGTTTAGACCCCTAAATTACTACTAAAAATGTTTTAAGCTGAAGGGGTAAGGAAAAGACCAAAATACCCCTTTAAGACGATTTCAGAAATAAGCATATTCCTTTTTTGTTTGGTGTGAGCTCAAATTAAGCTATACATTACCCGAGAAGAGCGGTTTGGGTGCACCCAAATCGCTCTTCAACCACTTGCGGCAGAATTCCAAATATATTTAGTATGGAGATGTTGGCACAAGAAGGTGAACTCTCATTATATATCAATCTTTTGCTCTGATTGCTATTGAATTGACTACATTGTAAGTTCGAGTAACTTTTCTTAACTGGATAGGCTGACTTCAAACGGGCCTATTTCCCTCATCCGAACTCGAAATTTAGCAAACTCCATGGCGTTGGAAAGAAGATTCCAAGACCTTTCATTTGATACCTTAAGGGATACCTAACTCATCTTGTACTGAAAGTTATGGTCGTTTGAAGTTGACCCAAAACTCACAACTTAAGCATAACTTGCAAAATTCTCAATTTGTCTATTTCCAAATTAGTTTTTTTCTAAATTTAACTCTTTCTAATAGCGAGGTGTTACAATATCTCTCCCTTGGGAACATTCATCCTCGAATGAGATCACTCTAAGTAGACTAAGGGTGGTAACATCTAACACCCAACTCAAACACCCAACATGCATTTTGAATGTAAGGATAATTAATTAATCCTAATTTTAAAAAAAAATTATCTTTTTTTAAAATCAATTTAAAGGCATCTTTGTCTTAGAACTTGAAAAAGGTTACATAGTAGTAGGAAAGCATTCCCAATCTATTTTGAGGGCTGACATGCCAGTCCCTATCGAAATTTTCAATCACAAATGTGAAGTAGTGGAAAAAGTTAAAATGAAGTCATGACTTCTTCCTCTTTAAGGGGGGGGTTGTTCAAAGACTATTTCCTTATCCCGTAAGTTTTTCCTTATTCGGTAAGTTTCTGATTCTTATTGATGTCACAGCAAGTTTCTCACTAATCTTGGTAGACTCTCAAAGCTTGTGTAGACTATGCACCCTTGATGATTATGACTAATCGATGCTAGCTTGTCCGCTACTCTATATTCCTCTCTATAACAATGTTGTATTGTTATTCATCTTCTCTTGATCTTTTTTTTATCGCTTCTACCTCTGTCTGCATATTCCATGGTGTGATTGTTTTCCCTGTCATACTTATTACCAGTAGCATAGAGGCAACCTCCGTTATTACATTTTGCAAGCCCTCCACTTCCCCTAGATCCAGGCCATATTGGAGTGCTCTACATTCTGTCCAATTATTTGTTCCTCCCCCAAGATATATCAAGAAGGCAACTAGAATCTTACTCTCACCGTTTCTGATGACTCCACCTGCCCACACATCCCTTCTCTTCAACTTTCATCTATGTTGATTTTGTAAGAATGATCTGGTGGCTTGTACCATTTAATTATTTTTGTTGTTGTGTGTACCATGGGCTTGTCAATAACGGCGTGTAAAAAATCCCATGAGTCTTGCAATTTGATTTTTCCAAACTTTTGTTTTGTGAGACCAATCAGCTCATGCGTTATTGCTCTTTTGGACTTTTATGTTGACAAATTCTCAGAACCATATCTTATCGCACAACTGGATCTCCACAGTTCTCACATCACAAGGATATGTATGATAAAGGATGATATTATTCCACATTTTATGCGCCCACTATTTGATCAACATTTGTATAAGATTTAGTCCTCTTATTTGAACTCCAAATAGACCTGCAAATTTACTCCATATGTCTTTGGCAAAATTCCCAGAACAAAAGAGATCTTCATTAGATTCTAGTTCCAGAACTGGTGGTGTGCAACAGTGACACTTTGCCTCTAGATTTATACAAAATCTACCAGTCTTGGTATCGGTGGGAAACTCGTGATGTGGTGCTCTCTATATTATAAATGACTTACTGAAGGGAGCCATTTTATGCCAAATTTTGGAATCTATATCAGAAATCTTCCTTTTAAGTGCATTCCACACACCATTTGTCGTCACTTTTTTCAACAATACATCAGTATAGTTTATGTCACCCTCCATCAATAAGAGCTCCTTATTTTGTACAATTGTCATACCAGAAGGATATGTTACCTCCCCCAGTATCCATAATATATGCTCATCTACTTCTGTTCTAATGTTGCACAAAGCTTTTCAAAAAAGTGATTGCCCAGACTTCCAAGTTGATGCTACAAGGTGTGACTTTTTAAAATATTTTGTTTCCATACAATATCTCAATAATGAGTTCTCAGTTCGTAAATTCCACCATGCTCTCACATTGAAGGCTTTGCATACATCTCTAAAATTCCTGAGTTGTTTTCCCCTTCTTTATAAGGATGGCATAATGATTTCCATGCCACCCAGTGGTGTCTTTCATTACCAACAGATGCTCTCCAATAGAATGCTGCCAAAATTCTATCCAAGTACTTGAACACACTTTTTGGTGGATTGATGTTTGACAGTAGGTGAATTGAGATTGACTACAATACATGTCTTATTAGTATATCTTTTCCTTTAGACGAAAGAAATTTGTTTTTCCATCCCTTTATTCTTCTAGTAACCTTATTAATGATGTTTGCATGATAAGCCAACCTTTGTCTTCCTACTATCAGTGGGCACCCAATATACTTTACCGAAAAATGTTTATGTAGCATCCTTGTACATCTTGCAATTTTGTCCTTAATTCAGATTGGGGTACCTGAGGCTATCATAAAACAACTTTGTCTTTGTTTATTTTTCACACCGATGTTGCTTCATATGTTGTCAGGACCTTCATGATAAGCTTCATAGTCTTTATTTGACTACTCATAAATATCATTACGCCATCTATGAAAGCTAGGTGATTAATTTGTGGTCCGAAATTACTCATATGGAATCCTTTATAACTCCTCATTTCCTGAATGTTTTTTAACATGATGAATAACAACTCTGCACTGAGTACAAAAAATGATGGTGAGATTGGATCTCCCTACCTCAAGCCATTTTATGCTTTAAAAAAGCCATATTTCACTATTAAGAATTACCAATTATTTAATATATGTTTGCGGCTTAGGTCTATCCACCCTTTTGAGAAGCTTAGCTTTCTCATCAACTCATATAAATAAGGCCAAGCAACTCTATCGTAGGCCTTGGCCATATCCAATTTAAATACCATATTATACTCTTTCTTCGGATTTTGAATGTCTTTGATGATTTCCTGTGCCAATATGATGTTCTCTGTAATCATTCTCCCTTTATGAACCCTGATTGGTTAGTTGAGATTAACTTTGGGAGTAATCTGGCCAATCTCGCATTCAACAATTTTGACAGGATCTTGCTGGATACATTACATAAACTAATCAGTGTGATATTTGTCAAATGTTGAGGGAACTCTACCTTTGGTGAGATCACAATACAAGTATGGGTTAAGAATTTTGGCATGTTAGCACCTTCAAAGAAGGATCTGTTGCATACACATCCTCCGCCACCACTTCCCAACAAGTTTGGTAAAATAATGCATTTAGCCAATCTGGTCCTGGTGCACTCTTTGGATTGATCCAAAATACAATATCTCTCACCTCGTCCAGTTTTGGAATAGTTGTAAGCATATTACTATCCTCTATTGAAATCTTTGGACGAATGGAATCCAGTGGAGAGTAGTCTTCTGATCTTTCTTTATGTCCAAATATTTTCTGAAAATACTGAGTTGATAGCTATCTCTTCATTCATTTCAAACCAAACTCCATCTTCATCCTGTATTTTTTGAATGTTCAATTTCCTTCTTATCTTTTTTATCACACTGTGAAAATATGTAGTGTTTTTATCCCCGTCTTTCAACCAATTTGCCTTGGCTTTTTACCTTAGTACTGAATCTTGTAGTTTTAAGAATTGAACATATTTGGCTTTTTCTTCTTAACTACTGCTCGTATTTCTAGATTGCTATCTCTAGATTGAATATCCTCTAAGTCTATTATTTATTGCTCCAGCTTTTTCGGTTCATCATATATATCCCCAAATGCCTGTCAGGACCATTCACTAAGTTTTTTGCAGGTTTTTTTAAGCTTCTGATGCAGCCTTCACATAGCATTTCTTGTTAATTCTTCCCCAGATTTCTTTCACAATTGTAATGAAGTCCTTGTGTTCCACTCAAAAAATCCAAGAATTTAAAATATCTTGGTCCCAAGATATCATTCTTTTTCAAAGAGATCAATAATGGAGCATGGTCAGAGCTTGTTCGGGCTAAGTGTTGTACTGTAGTATCACACATGACATCTTCCCATTCTTCATTAATCAACATCATGTCTAGTATCATCCATATAGTCTTTGGAATGCCTCTATTATCACTCCACGTAAACTTGTTTTCATAGATTCCTACATCTTTCAGTCTACAATCATCTATACAAGTTTAAAAATCAAAGTTATTTTCAATTCTATGTGGTTTGCCTCCATCTTCTTAAATTATCTCATAATTGCATTCGCTGACTAGGAGTGCATTTAGCAAATACTATTATAAGGTGGATAGGTACCAAACTGGATTGAGTTAGAGCTCTGCATGTTACTTATTGCTTGGTGTCATCCAGAATGTGGACATCCAGATAGTCTGTCCAAAACAACCAAATTTTGTTATTGCAATTGGAATAACATTGTTGGGTGCCTAATTTCAATTTGTATCTTTGGATTTTTGTTGCTCTAACCATTGGTTCTTATATAGCAATAAAAGGAATATTGAACTGAGTTTGGATGTATTTGAATCTAACTGAAGCTTTTTGGGAATTCATTCCCCTAATATTTCATGAGAGTGTTAAACATTGGAAACACTGTGGTTGATTTCCTTTGTCATCTTTTTGTTCTTCCTTGTACCACTTAGTGATGTTTCTCTCTAGCCACCACGTGTACTTGATGTAGCCTCTAAGTGAGGTTGTTATTTTGTGTCACCTTATCTTGATCACTTGATAGAGTTATTGGGTTAATCTCAAAGTCAAGGGATCTTTGTGTTCTTCTCATGTTCTCATCACCTGACTTGGTTGTCTCATCTTCATCTTTGTTGAGGTCCATTTCAGTGTCGTGAGTTTCTGGAACTGTATTAGTGTTCTAATATTGCTCAGTGTACCCTTGGTCTTAATTAGAGGCAAAATCGTATGTTGAATAAGTGAACCCCCCGGTGTAATCTCTTGAACTTCAATGGCCATGGATGAGTTCAATCTTTTTCTGCTCTTATCCCCCTTTATCTCCACATTACATAGCTTCAAAGTAGGGAAAAGAGTATCTGTTTTTATTTTATTGCCCTCGGTCAATGCTGGTAGGTTCTGATCTAGAATTTTGGATGCAAACTTTTTCCTTCTGTGTTTAGGGCATTTCTTGATATGCTTCTCAAGAAATATTTACTAGTCCCTTCTCCACATTGAGTATGTAGTCTTCCAAGTGACACATATGTTCTTCCTCTCCTCGCCTTTTTCCCTTTTTTTGTCCTTTGAGTTTTTCCTTATTTTTCTTCTCTTTTTTCTTTCCCTTTCTTCTTGCTTCTTTGACTACTGGAACCAATTCTATTTTATGTTCCTCCATTTGTATATTTAATTGGATCGAGGCTTCATAGGGTGTGACTTCCATTTGGATGGATCTTACTCCATTGCAATAGTTTGTCGTGTGGGTGGGAGATTATCTAACACATTCAGACTGCTAGTGATTCCTTTGTTATTATTATTCAGTTGTGACTCTTTTTTCTCCTTGTTCTTTGTGTTTTTTTTTACTTTTGTCCATCCTTATGTTTCTCCCTCGGGATTTTCCCTAGTTTTACCAGCCTTCGCAATATTCCCCAAAGCGTCCACTATAGGATGTTGTAGCCTGCAATGGGCATCTGAATGCCCTTGCATCTTACAGTAAAAAACAAAGATTAGGGACATTTTCAAAATTGATCAATTGCAGAAAAGAGTCTAATTCTCCTGAGGCCTTAATCAAAGCAACTTCCACTTCGTTCAGCCTAAGTCTTGTCAGTTCTATCTCCACTCGAGCATTGGATGTAGTTGGTCTAGTCCCAGCCAGTGTTACCTTATCTAGTGCAATCAAGGCGCTTAATGGTTCCAGAATCTTTTCCATTGATGTTGAAACATAGTAGTGCCACGGTATGTCCGGCAATGTCACCCACACTGATGCAATTCGGATAGCATCAAGGCCATTCACTAGAAGTCAAGCACGAGACCTTCAAAGGATGCAAAGGTTATTCATAAAGTTTGAGGTCTTCGAGATGGTATTGATGGTGAACAAGGGATTCCATGCCTTGAAGATTGCATGGGGGAGTGCTGACCATATTGGCGAGCCAGAGCCAATCGACAGATCGCCCAAGCCCTTGGGCGATGACCCCAGCTCCCCCAAATCTACAGAACGTGGCTATGAACATTACCCAACAGGAACCAATGCCGAGAAAAAGGGCAGATCGTCAAATCTACTAGGCGAGCCCGACTTGGCTCGCCCTTTGTCATTTTTGGGTCACTTTTGGGCCTTTTAACCTAAAACTATAAATAGCTAGTTTGGGTCTATTTTAGAGTTAGACTATTTTGAATATTGATGTTGAAAACTGAAAACTCATGTTTGAGTGTTGAGAGCTTGGTTAAGCTTCTGTTGATTGTTGTTTAGAAACGACGGTTGCTTGGGATATCGATTCCCTTGAGGTCGTCGTAAGAGTTTGGTGTTATAGTTGGATTAACGAATCGAGGTATTATGGTTTAATATACCATTTGGTTGCTTTTTGTTTCCTCTTATGTGTCTATCTATCTATCTTTATTTCTTGCATTTTCGATTACCGCATTGTATTGTGATTTTCCTTGTGAGAATTACATCACACACTGCGACGACTGTAGCATCTCTTGAAGTCATCTTCTTTTGAGAAATCAAGAATCACATGTCTCCGAACATATTCCTCAATCTTAATTGTATCTCGCATTGGGAACGTTCTCTTGAATGCATCTTTTAACCTGTCGATTTGGGGACGTGTGCGATAGAATATGGTCATCATGCACTTTTCTGCTAGTATCGCATCTTCCTCTTTAGAGAAGATCACTTTGGCCCTTCCATCAACAAGTTCATAAGGCTTGTTTTCCAGTCGTATTATCTTTTTTCCTCGTCCTAGCACTGCTGCAAAGTTCAGTTGAAGTTGTTCCCCATTGTGCTTGGTTGGTATGGATTGGATTGTTGTAGTTGTTGGTTGCCAATGGCCCGATGGCTAGTTGATTGCTGCCACCATCGAAGTTGGGGTTAGGTCTCAAGAAGTTTTGTTGCGCGCAAGGCACGTTTTGTTTGATGTAATTTTTGAAATTTGTGTTTATCTGATTGTATCTTTTAAAAATATATGGTATAAATATTAAAAGTGGTAATATATGTAATTGTTTGAAAGTAAAGATAATGTTAATATAATATATATGGTAGAGGGTGTATATCTGGTTAGGTAGTTTTTCCTTAAAATTATTGAGATTAAGTGGGTCATAGTCATGACCCAATCCAATTTTTAACCCGTTGGAACCCAAAGCAAATTTGGACGGGTCATGACCCAATCTAATTTCTATTTCAGCCCATTTTAATATGTCCAATTTCAATCCAACCCATCTATTTGACACCCCTAATTTTTTTCTTTTGATTTCCGACAGTAGGATTTTTCTTTGGTTGTTTAGGTGATAAACCTCTTAAGCATATACAAATAATCAAATATCATTTTGCACAATAACCACACCAATAAAAGTATCACCAAAGAATTGTATCAAGTGTTAAACAGTTCCATCAGAAGTATTGTTATCTTTATCTAGAGACTTATATTGGTCATCAAAGATTTTGTCTTTTTCCTTTGAACAAAGGATTAATATGCACTTTTGGCAGTGAGTTAGGAGCAGGTTCTTCAACCAAATGATCAAATCTAAAGCTCTTAATATTGGCTAGGCCCGTTGATCGATTTGGCCTAACCCGTGATTTAATAGGGCTGAACTATGATTTTTGGAGCCCATTTAAGAAAAGGGCTTTTAAGCCCGGCCTGAAAAAATCTGTCAATTTGTGGGGCTTAAGAAATATGGATAGGGCCGGCTCATGACCCAAATAATATTTAATTAAAAAATAAAAATAAAATAAAGTATTAAAAATAACACGAGTTTAAACTCAAAATCTGTTTAATATTAGAAATATTACAATTTGAATACAAAATATGTTTATAAAATATCTACTACATAAAATAAAAATTCACTAAAATTTCTAGGGAATCACTACATAAGCCATAGCCTATGAAATATTGCCACAGTTTTTGTGTTTTATTATGATCATTGAAAAACAATTATGTTAATATTTCTATTTAGCTATTTATGCTTTTACTTGAAATCAAACTTAATAAATATTATAATTTTATTTGTATATTTGATTAACAAATAGTAACACTAACACCATGTAATATTATCTTGTCAATATTTATGATAATATTTTTAATTATAAAAAATATACTTTTAAGAAAAGAGAGCTTGTCTGACAAAGCTCCTAGCCCACATACTTGTAGGCTGGGCTGACCTTTTTCTAGCACACAAAAAATGAGCTAGCTCAGCCTGACCCATCAAATTTCAAAGTCTATATGAGTTGGCCCCGATGGGGTGAGCTAGCCCATATTGACAGCTCTAATCAAATCTATTACTAGTAGATATGTGTCGGGTATGTAACAGGGTCATTCCCAGAATCATTCTGAATCCTAACAAGGCCTTGGGTTCATCATTAGGAACACTATTTTTACTTTCATCTTAACACTACAGAAATAGATGTGGAGAATTCCATTTTTACATATGCAAATAAATATATTTAACTGAGAAGTAACAAAAGATTAATAGCGTCCCACTACAAGGACATCTTTTCAAATATGAAAGATCATAATATGTTCCACTAGAACCGATCGCCAGCATCTTAACATAGCAAATATTGTATAACAGAATTTCAGTGAAGCGGCAAAGCATGGAGTTTAAGATAGTCACATATCACTACTTGTGTACCAGTGTATATATCACTAGTCAGGAGCAGACCCACATAGAGTCCGCCGGGTGCTCGAGCACCCATTAATCTTGTATCAGACTATATATCTATGTAGAAATCAAGAAGCATTGATATAAAATTAACATAGGCACCTAGTAAACAAGTGGATTGATTGGTCCAATGGCTCATGGTGAGTGCTTATGATTGTTTTAGTGTTGCAGAGCCTGAGTTCGAATCTCACCCTGTGAAAATTTTCTCCACCACTATTAATCTAAGAGAGCACCCAAAACTTGAAAATCCTAGATCCGCCACTGTCACTAGTTATATATACTAACTAATCATTTACAGATCTGGATCAGCAATATGTGCAGTGAAGTCATTACCCTGTGTCATACTATATGACAATACATTACATGTATTAGCACCAAAACGTTGAGATATTCTTCCCAAACTCACAAGACAAGGGCAGAGAAGAAACATCTCTTCCCTAAAGCCCTCGAGTTAGTCATCTGCCAACCATGGCCATCTTCATAGCATTCAACCTGCCATGAAATCCAGGCAACTTATAAGGCAAAGATTGGATAAATATTCTAAACCAAGGTGGAAGTGATAAATGCTTAAAGTAATATACCGAATTTAGAATTTCCTCTTGATCGTTTACCCCGCCAATTACAAATATTTTTCCTCCTATCACAACTGCTCCAGAGTATCCCCTGGGACTGTTCATCTGCTCTCCCATCACCCATGAACCAAACCGTGGATCAAGTATCTCAACAGATGAAACCATCTTCTCTCCATCATAACCACCCAAGGAATATC
>JAJOOR010006238.1:0-28251 GCA_036250505.1 Solanum acaule
TAAAAAAAAAAAAAAAAAAAAAAAAAAAAAAAAAAATGTAAAAAATGATAATCCAAAAAGAGAAAGAGTTAATCGATTAAATTGGCCCAGTAGGCCAAGCCCATAACGGGGTCCCGATCTTTTTGCCGCACTGAGCATCTGAAGTCACATGTTTTTTTCCTTGTTAATTTAGCAGTTGATTAGTATCTTAATTTTAGTGGCACATCCATAAATATTTATTATTTTACTCTCTTCTTTTTAAGTCGAATTTGGGAATTTGAAGAATACCATTCCCGTTTGGATATAGATTTTTAAGTTATAATTTAAAATTTTGAGTTTCTTGGAGTTTTGTTTGGACATGCATTTTACTTTGAAAATATTTGAAGTTTTATGAGTAGAAGTTCCAAAAACTGCTGATAACTTGAAAATATTGGAAGATCATATTTTCAAAATTTGATTAAATTTATGGCCAAACGCTAACTAATTTTTCATATTTTCACTCTAAATCACTAACCAAAATTTAATAACTCTAATTTATACTTATGACCAAATACAATTCCATTTTCCTAATACCATTTTCATCCGTTTTTGACCAACCGATATTTGAAGATAACTTTTCAAGATAATATTAAAATTTACAGTCAAACGCTAATTATATTTTCATATTTTCATTCCAAATCACTAACCAAAATTCGATAACTCTAATTTATTCATATGATCAAATACAATTCCATTTTCCTGATACCATTTTCAGTTTTTCACACTGAGAAAGTAAAACCTTTTTTTATTTTCAAACAGGCCCTTAATATTGACCTTACGCTTTGGATCAACTTGGTATTCAAAAGGATTAAAAAAAAAAACATGTAGAATTGAAACCGTCCGAATTTTTTGACTTTTGAGGTCTCTCGTGAGAAAGGTTTGACTTTGGGTTTGAGCTAACATATATCACCGTGTTGGTTAGGAACAAGTTATCTGAAAATTAATTATTCAGAGATTAATATTTTAGAATAACTTATCTCACCATATATATGGATAACTTATTCCATCACAAAATTATTTATTCTTATCCCTCACGCCAAACGACCCTTGAGAGTCTTAATTTGAATTTTAACCAATCTCCATACTCAATGACAAGTATAGTAGGGGTAATTTGGGCAGCACAAAAAGTAGTACTTTGATTTGATTATCATTTTTAAGTTATATATCGTAAAGGTAATTACATTTTTTTGTTTAACTATAAAAAAAAGTTGGAAGTTGCGGCGTCAATATTGGGTGGCACCCAAAATACATACAATAATTAAACTGAACGGATCATTCAATCAAGCAGATTTCAAATCTAAAACTGATAGGATTCTGACGTAATTCTAAAATTTGTTATTTAAATTATTTACTTTCTTTTAGACTGAAGAATTTTCATTTCTAGAAGTTGCAATGACAATAAGATCATCTTTGAGATCAGATGTCTAAACATTAATAGAGACAATTGACCAAAAGAAAGCCAAGTTTCTAGTAGACATTTCGTTTTTATTTTACTAATTATTCTCCGACTCAATTTCATTTTACTTGATCTATGCATTAAAATTATTTTTTTATTTTACTTGTTAATTTTATTGGGTTTTTTTTTTCAATATTATATTTATCATTAAATAACTACGTAAAAAGACTTTCTTAGTACACCTTCCCTTTTCATTTTTGTTTATTTCCTTTTGTCTAGTAGACTTTTCTTATTATTATCAATAAAATAAAATAGCCATGTGACCTTCTTTTAAATAAAAAAAAACGAAAAGAAAGGAATTCCATTTCCCTCCCTTCATATTTAGTGTAAATATGTGTGATATTAGCAAGTTATTTAGTAGTTATTTCCTTCAAATTACGAAATTAATCAATTTTACATAAATATTTATATGTAGTTTTATAAACGACATGATTAGGGGTGTCAATGATTTAAAAAAAAACCGAGTTAACTACTATGTTGTTTTTTCTTGCCTGTTGTTTATGTAAATCATGGTTGAGAAGAACGTAGTAAGTTGCATAATATATAGATACTCATACGACCAATTTTATTTTTTTTAAATAAGATACTCATACGACCAAACATTTTGGTACTCATAGTTATTTTTCTCCCTATAAATAATGCTTTTAATTTGTTAATTACTTTTTTAATTAATCATGATAATTGAATATTGAAGATAAAACGTCAAAATATGAGACAGATATAAAGTTGAAATTGAGGGGAAAATATCTAGATTTTTTTGTATCCATCTTTATCATGAAAATTGAAAGTCACAATAATATGTACGTTTCAGTACTACTAATTATTCGGTTGCTAGCAAAAGATAAATCTCTTTCGTGCTACAAGTGTAAGAGTCTATTTGAATTGGATTAAAAGTTGGTCAAATCTACTTTTAAGTTATTTTTAGTTTTTGAAAGTGTTTGAAAAGGTTAAAAATAACTTAAAATAACTTTTAAAAAGTTAAAAATAAAAAATAGGTCTCCCCTTACTTTTTATTTTTTTGACTTAAAAAATCATTTAACTTTAACTGTTTTATTTTTTGACTTAAAAACTTTTTTTTAAATCAATCCAAACTGGCTCTAAATTTATTTTGAACAATACAACAACTAAACAAAAAAGTTAGGTGAACCATATCGTTACCTCAAGAACTATAAATGTTGTATACACACGTTTTATATATATCACGCTGAACAACCAATCCACTTTTTTGAAAGACATCTCATATTACAACTGCATGCTCTAATATTGAAGATATATAAATAAGTAAATCAAAGTGTATTATTTCTCTAGTAATTTAAGTTTTAAAATAAGTTTATCATACACTTCAACCATATGGTATATCGGGTTCAAATTCCACGGCCAACCGGAAAAAAAAAATCTATGTGGGTTTGACCCATGTGACTAGATAACTTTTTAGACCCATAATTTTCAGTTTGAACCTATAGTAGAGTACTCACGTTAATGGTATTTAGTAATGAATTGATAAAGATCGCAACCGATCACTGTTTTTTTCTTCTTCTTCTTATAACTTTACTTAAGTAGATAGGGAATTTGCTTAATTTTGTCGAATTATCTCATGCATAGGTACTTTGGTTAATTTGCTTAATACATGGAACTTCTAATTTTTTTTTTCTAAAAAGAAGACATTACTGTCCAAAATGCATGTCATTTTCTGCCACACTGGACTTAAAATGACTTGTAGTAGTAATAATTTTCCACCTTTAGTTTGGTGTTACACTATACCAGAAAAGGAAATGAAACCTTCACATACGTTGTTATTTGCAGCAAAGGGAAAAAATCTTGTAATTTTAGAATAAAGCTATTATCGGAGAAAAATGTCTTAATTGATGGCAATGGTTTTGAAAAAAATACTCGTCCTGCTAATCGATCAAAATGGGAATAAATGAAATGCCATCATCAAAATTAAGATTGCGATAGCGTGGTACGTAATTAAGTATCTCTTTATCCTTGATCAAACATTTGATTTTAAGAATCAAGCGTGTGATTAATTATGTTTGATAGAAAGTATTTTACTTTCTAAATGAATTTTTTCCAATCTGAATTCAAATTAATTGAACTTCAAAAAAAGTCATTAACTTAAAAACTTGTACCTATTTTTCTAGCGTCACATAAGAAAACACTACAAATAAATCAAGTTTTACATCAAAATCTTTTACCTATTTTTCTCAGCAAATGGCCTTAAATAGTTAATTATTATTTAACCCGTGCGGAGTACTCTTCATATTATATTCTTCGCTACACAATTTCTTATTATCACAACTCTCACGTGAAAAATAATAGATTGTCATGATTATTTATAAAGGAAAGAAAATGTATTTGCATAATTGTATTTCGTGCTCTAGGAAAAGTAGGATGGGGTTGTTTGGTACGGTACAATTTTTATTTTTATTTGTATGGTTTGGAATATTTCATGGTTAGTTATTTCATTATATATATGGAATAATTTATTCTATCATTATTGTATAGATGATGAAGAATAAATAATTTAAGGATTAATTAATACTCCTTATTAGAAATACAAAATACAATAATCCAATACCTCATAAAACAACCCCTTCAGATAAGACCATATTATAGATAGAATGGCAGCCAATGATATTGTGTACCCTGATTTCGATTTGTTTGTTTTAATTATCATTTTAAAAGTAAATGATTTCTTTTTCAAATACTTTCTAAATATTTGAAATTGTTAACTATATATATTATGACTTATAATAGTTATTTTTTAAATATATAATTTTTATTTTTAAAAAATTAAAAAATTTATATCTAAATTCACATTAAACATTAATTTATGTGTGAGATTAGGAAATATGTACAAGCTTGAGGGAGTTTTTACAAGATTTGACGTTTGCGTGAAAGATTAAAGGGAAATAGGATAAATATATCCTTGAACTATCGTAAATGGTATGCAAATACCCTCCGTCATACTTTTGGAATATTGGTGCCCCTTTCATCCAAAAACTAGAGCATATATGCCCCTTCACTCTAACGGAAGACTAAATAATGACATGTGGCGCAATCTTATCCGTCGATCCAATATTTAATAAATATCGGATTGGTGGATAAGATTATGACATGTGTATGTTTGTTAGTATAAAGGGTATATATGCTCTAGTTTTTGGATGGCAGGGGCACCAATGTCCCAAAAATATAATGGAGGGTATCTGTATACCATTTACGATAATTCATGAGTATATTTGTCCTTTTTCAAAAGATTAAAATATATATGGATATTCTTTACAATCACGAAAATTACAAAATGCCATCACAAAACTTATATTGTCTGGTTTAAATGTTTATATAATACATAATCAGCACTTTAAATTTGTCTCAATATTTAATTTAGACATTTAAGTCATTTTTCAATCAAACAACCTCTCAAGGCCTCAATTAATTCATACATTTATTTCTTCAAATTTTAAATCCTCTTAATAAAATTTTTGACTCCACACAGCATGGTCCAGTTCGCCAAACTTAGGCAGAATTTTTTGGTGAATTTGGCCGTTCAGCTACCTGAAGTACAAGATGCTAGTGACTAGTTACCCTCTCATATGATTTTTTTTTTTTTTGGTTTCCCATCCGGTGTTTGGAGCTCACATTAAAGCTTCGACTAAATTCGGATCGCGCATTGCAGGGCCCATTTGGGAGTGGTGCTTCCAACAAGATTTTCTCCATACTCAGGGCTCAAAACCAAGACCTCTAATTAAGAATAAAACACTCTCACTAGTACACCACAACCCATGTTAGTCCTTTAGCTTGGTCAGTCTTTGACTTAAAAGACCAATATACAAATAGTTTAATATAAAGCTTGATATAATAATATATTGGTATATTTTACTTGACATATAAATCATATTTTATTCGCCAAATCAACAGTATACACCACCTTGGTACCGACTGGAAGTGGAATAAATTTGTATATAAAGACCCCATCCTATCCACTAATAAAAGGTAGAACCAAAATTTTGAGTTCATCCCAACTAGTCCCTATCTCCTACATACTCCACCACCATCTCCCAAAATCTCCACTCAAAAACAAACCAAACATATAAAAAAAACAAAGAAAAAAAGAGAGAGAATTGTAAACAAAATGAAAGAAATGGTACTAAACAATATCAATTCAATTCTTGAAGCTTTACAAGCTAAGCCCATGCTACTCTTCTTCTTCATCATCCCTCTCTTCTTCTTATACCTTTTTTCGACGTCTTGCCGGAAACGTTATCCTCCAGGACCCTTAGGCTGGCCTCTCATTGGTAACATGATGATGATGGACCAGTTAACTCACCGTGGTCTTGCCAAACTTGCACAAAAATATGGTGGCGTTTTTCACCTCAAAATGGGTTTTGTCCACAAAATAGTTATATCTGGTCCAGAGGAAGCTCGTCAAGTACTACAGGTACTATTGAAATATTTGACCATCTCATCTAAAAATTAGAGAATATATACTGACGGTATAAATAATTTGTCACTAGTATAACGTAACATATTGTAGTACTACTAATTAAGTTTGGCTATCTTATTATTTTTCAAATATTTAATTTCTAACAGGTACAAGACCACATATATTCGAACCGTCCAAAGACCGTAGCCATAAGTTACCTAACGTACGATCGTGCGGACATGGCTTTTGCGGACTACGGACCCTTTTGGCGTCAGATGAGAAAATTATGTGTTATGAAACTATTCAGTCGTAAACGAGCTGAGTCATGGGACTCAGTTCGCGACGGAGTGGACTCAATGGTCAAGATTGTATGGTATTTGTGTATAGCAGACACAATTTATATCTCTTTCCTTTTGTTTTTTAATATTCATTTGGCTTGCATTGTTAGTTGTAAATGTCCCCTCTTGTTTGTTTCTTCTTTGAAAACATAATTTAAATCAAATAAAGACTTTATCCTTGTTACCTTATTGTATTATAATGGTTCATTTTGATTGGATTAGTAAGGGGAATTCACGTAAATGATCGGACAAATTTATTGTTTAATTTTTCTAGTCAATATACATAGATTATATATTAATTATACACGATTATACACATACACACAAATTTATTATTAATTTTTCTAGTTGGTATAGATAGATCATACATTGATTATACACGATTATGGAGGCTATTGTGTTCTTTTATGAGGGAAAAAAAAGAATTTCCATATAAAGGTCTTAAACTTTTCTTCCAAGAAAAAAAAAACATTGTTTTTTTAAAGTAAAACACAATTATGAAAATAAGGTAGGAAATTTAGGATAAATTTCAACAGTGTTAATATTTTCTTCAAACTAAACTATGTACATATTTTTGAAACTCAACTTATTCAAATTCATTTTAGAAAATCTCACCTTAAGGAAAAACATTTCTTATTAAAGATGACTTCATTTTAAAGACGTGAACCCAATAAAAAAAATACTTTTAAAAATGTTGACGAATTAAATGTGAAAAAATTGGAAAAGGGATGTCAAACATACCCGTACTCTTATCTTCTCTGCTGATCCATGAAAAAGTTCAACCTGAATTTTGAAATATTACCTCCGTCTCATTTATTTTATATTTATTTACTGGATACATAAGTTTAATAAATTAATGAACACAATTGCGCGCTACAAAGCATAAATACAAAAGTAATCGAATACTTTGTTGTGCTAGAAATAATTTTTTGAATAAATTAATGTGTCAATATTCCTCTGACACCCAATCGGGTTGCTTCTGACCAATACCCCTTACTTTAGAAAGCAGAAAAAGGCTATTTTACCTTTCGATATTCACTTTTACTTGTTTAGTTTAGAAAATCTAGAAATATTTTATAGTTTATATATTCTTATTATATTAATTATAGTCCTCTTTCAATGCATTCTTCAAAGCACTAAATTTGTTATAACTAAAGGATAAAGTGTGTTCTAAGTTAATATTAAACAAGTAAAACTGAATGAAATGAATAATAACAAAAAAAAATTGGACACATAAAAATAAACGAAAGAAATAATAATAAAATAAATCTGATAATGGTGGGTAGGGTTGAGTAGGTCCAAAGCTGTGGAGGGGACCGTTGAGAAGGTTTGAATTTCGATGCTGAAATTAAATAGAAGGACGCGACACTACTAAAGGAAGGGATAATAGAGGACCGAATTATTTTGTGAAAGTTTAAATAGTTAATTAATTGAGTTATTAATTAGATGTTTCATGTCATTAGTTTTTTCTTCTTAAATTAGTGTAAGACAAAGAAAAATAGGGAATCAAACTCTTACATGAAAGTTCAAATAATTAATTAATTGAGTTACTAATTAGGTTCTTCACGACACTATTTCTTCTTCTTCTTCTTCTTAAATTAAGGTAAGGAAAGAGAAAATAGAGAATCAAACTCATGAAAGTTCAAATAATTAATTAATTTAGCTACTAATAATTATTTTTCATGGCACTAATTTTTTTTCTTCTTAAATTAGGTAAGGGCGGGGAGGAAAAATAGAGAATCGAACTTTTACATGAAAGTTCAAATAGTTAATTAATTGAGCTACTAATAGATTTTTCATCGCACAAGTTTTTTCTTCTTCTTAAATTAGGGTAAGGATAGGGAAAATAGAGAATCAAACTCTTAGGTGAAAATTTAAATAGTTAATTAATTGAGCTACTGATTAAATTTTTCACAACACTAGTTTTTCTTCTTCTTGAATTAGGGTAATGAAAGAGAAAACAGAGGATCGAACCCTCACGTGAAAGTTTAAATAGTTAATTAATTGAGCTACTAATTATTAAATTCTTCACGACACTAATCATTTTTGTAACAAACTCAATTCCAACAAAAGCACTCTTATATATATTAATCAGTGAATACAAGTTACAAGGTAGAATACACACAACAAAGTAATAATACACTAACTAAGGAGAGATAAACCGAGAAAGAAGTAACTAGAAAGGGATGAGATACAAGACCATAGAAAGGAGATGAGGGGATCAGAAAGTCAAAGCTTCACATAATAGTTTTCATGACCCTTCTTCTAACTTCTGGTCCTTTTTAACAAAGTGTCAATGGGCCTGGATCCCAAACAATCCTTTGTGAAGGCCTGACCCGATTGCTCTTACTCGGCCCAATATCTATTTGTGTGATATCCTTGTTGGTATCCCTATTGGGTTGGGGATGATTCATAACAATACTCCCGTCCTCAATAAGAACCTTGTCATCAAGGTTCAAGACAATAACAATGGAAATAGCATGCTCCTCACCAATTGCCTCAGATAACAGTAACTGAGTGGATTGAACAACCTTGACCCATTTAAAAGTCACAATACCAGCAACATAGATGCACTCAAAACCACACATGCAATTTATATTAATCATTGGACATACACTAGTATGAGTATGATTAACCCTTAATGTCGTCTTTCTCCTTTCTTTAGATTGAGTACTCTCTTTCAAGTGAGCATCATAAAAGTAATTAAAAAGTCAAGAAGTAATATCAATAAATTCGAGTAATAGGTGTGCCTCGGTGGTCTCCATAAGACCATTTTGGTGCATAGTCTTGGAATTGATTCCCGGATCCCACACACAATTAACCTTCACCGTTCCACCAAGCTTAACGATGAACAGATTCACTCTGTCATCTATAGGAAAGAAACATTCAGCATGTCTTATTCCCTTATTAATTTATTTTTTTCTATTTAACATCATTCCTCACATCATAAGATTGGATCTCACTCTTTGAAACATCACCCTTATTCTCAAAAAGTAGTTTATCAAGATATAGATCCTCAATAATTGCAAGTTTCAGGAAAATTATGTCAACATACATTTCGTCAGATGCCACCAAATCAATTTTCTGTCTAGAAAAGCCATGACAAAGAAAGTTGGCATCAAAATACCTCATTGGTAGGGCGTGTGTGGATTGTGAGGTCAACACTATAGGTTCTCGACCACTAAAAGGAATAAACAAATACTTTTTGTCTGTTAAGTGCAGTTGCTGAACAGTTCGTGTTTCGTTAGGCGTTTCAACTAGCACCTAAACCAGTAACAAAGTAAACATAACATTGGATACCTTCCAAGCTTCATTGGATATTGTGTCGGACCCTTGGTGCACCTTTGAATTGGCCGATCCTATAGCTAGGACATAACTCGCCAACATGTCGAGCAACCAATTGTGAAATGCTTCTTCACAAGTTATTTTTGAGTCATCCCCACTGCTATAACAACTTGAACACATAATGGCAAAAAATTGGACATCGCCACCTTGAGCGCCAATAATAGGAAGATAACCATTCTTAACAAAGTCCGTTGCAGATAAATGATCACCACACGTCTTACGTCTGAACACGAAGGTAATGGACTGAGAAACATATTGCCCAGTGTCAAACCAATAACAAGTGGGTAAGCCATCTGTCATGCTCTCAATTGCTAGAGCCCCAAAATCGATAAAAAATGACTGATTGAATAAGCATGGATAAGACCCAGCAATCTCATCATCATCATCCCGAGGGATAAGGGAGATCTCTCCAGCAACTCTTATTAGTGCATCAAAATCAGAACTCAAAATCTCATGGAAAACAGAATTTTCAGTCACTACCAGCTTCAGATTTGCGAATTGGCCCTATAGGTCGGACTCGTTTTGCTGGAGACTTCCACCAAACACTATGTCCGTATTAGTTTCAAGACAATCTTTCGCAACATTTGATTTCCTAGAGTGCATCCCACGATAATTAATTTCAACACACCAAGTAGGTGTACTTAGCACCTCAGTTACTTGCAAAGGCATTTGCAACCCCATTGAATTATCCTCTACCAAGTCAAATGCCATGTCAAATTCATGGACCGAGTCTTCAATATGGTGAGAACTTTTATCAAATACCTGGTCTGCATGACCTGAATGTTCATCTCCCGTGACCGAATCTGTCCCAACTAAAAAGAGGTTTGTGTCGATCAAAGTGTTAAATGTCTCAAGATGTACCTCAGAATTATTTGTAATGCTTGATTCTCCATCAACCAAAGCAGAGGCAATCTCTTCGCTAACCCTCATAGTAGCACCGCCAATTGCATTTTCTACCACAACCTCTTGAATTATTGTTGGTGACAAACTCATGATATTGGATATACTGGAAATTGAGATATGGATATTGTCAATTTGCGTAGACATAACTGAAAAATTGTCCTGCACCTTCTGTAGCAAAGTAAGAATGGTCTTGAATTGCGAGTGCACCACAGGAGACTTTGGGGAGGTTTGTGCTCGAAATCGCAAGGATAACTTTTCCTTAAAATGCTTCCAATCCCAAAATTATTTGTTGCGATACATCCAACGGAACCAGTTGAGTGCCTCACCATCGAGATAGAAGAAAGGAAGAGGTAGCCAGTCATTCTCTGGAAAGCCCAGGTAAGTGAAGTATTGTTCGGCCTGAAAAATCCAGTCCTCTGGATTACTCATCTCGGTGAATCGATTTAAACCCATCGTTGCCATTAGAGTACTCTCAATGAAAGCACCAATGTAACAAACTCAATTCCAACAAAAGCACTCTTATATATTAATCAGTGAATACAAGTTACAAGGTAGAATACACACAACAAAGTAATAATACACTAACTAAGGAAAGATAAATCGAGAAAGAAGTAATTAGAAAGGAATGAGATATAAGACCATAGAAAGGAGATGAGGGGATTAGAAAGCCAAAGCTTCACATAATAGTTTTCATGACCCTTCTTCTAACTTCTGGTCCTTTTTAACAAAGTGTAAATGGGCCTGGATCCCAAACAATCCTTTGTGAAGGCCTAACCCGATTGCTCTTACTCGGCCCAATATCTATTTGTGTGATATCCTTGTTGGTATCCCTATTGGGTTGGGCTGATTCATAACAATTTTCCCCCTCTTAAATTAGGGTCAGAGAAGGGAAAATAGAGAATCGAACCCTTACATAAAAGTTCAAATAATATTTAATTATGCTACTAATTAGATTTTTCACGGCACTAGTGGATGCATTTGTTCCAAATTAAAGTAAGCCAATTTTTCAACTCCCAAAAATGTTGTTTTTGTACAAAGTTGACACTAATTGGAAGACGTACGAAAGCAACCTTAATTGAGTTGAATATGTGATGCATTAATCATAGGGAGTTTAATTACGTTGAATAATCTTGAAAAGTTTAATTTAGGGATATTAAAGGACAAAATTTCTTTTGTGACATATAAGAATAGTCAATTCAATATGTTGCTATATATGCATTTTAAATTGATGACTTTGAAAAAACTTGGTTGAGTATTTGCTTACATTAATAACTAAGACACACACATGTAGTATACATAATCTAAGTAAACATTGTATGTATTTAGCTTTAGTTATTTGTATTAGTGGTTAAAATTTAAATGAAGAGCTAAGCATAAGTCTCACCATCCTAAATATTTGTTTCGTTTGATATATGTTTTAACTGACGTGTGAAAATATTTACTGAATTAATCAGGTACTTTAATTTCTTAGGTAATTACAATTAAATCCTTTCAAATGTCATCAACATTATTCTAGTCTAACGATATAGGTAAACAACTGTGAAATATACAACCAACCAAGACATAACAAGCCTGGATAGCTGAACGCGTACGTCAATATCGATTGTGATAGGATGATTGGAATTCCTCACTTTTTAGTCAAAAAATTTGAGTTTGAGTCCTAAATGTGGAAAAAATCTTAAACTCTACCATGCACGATTAGGGGTGTGCATCGTCAGTTCGGTTCGGTTTAATACATTATCGATTCGGTTTATCGGTTTTTGATTTTTAAATATGTTAAACCAATAACCAAACCAATAAGATATTTTTTTTTCGGTTTTCGGTTTAACCAATGAGAAAATAATTATAAAAAAATATATGGCTTTTCTAATAAATTTGATGTGAAAACACAATAATATAACTTTACAAATGCTCATAAAATAGAAACAATAATAACAAACATGAAAAGAACTATACAAGTGTGACACAAAGAGAAATTAAGAGGAATAGGGTTCTTACTTTAGATTTTACCATTTTGTATAATGTGAAATTGTGAACTCAATGCCACTGTGAAGTATGAATTGAAGGATAAAGAACAAAGACAGTAACTAGTAACGTATTGAGATTAATATATAATATTTATGTACAAGTAAAAGTAGTAATTACTAGTCTTAACGGGTTATCGGTTTACCCAATAACCCAATATTAAAAACCAATACCGAATCGATAACCCAATAATTTTTTTTATAAAACCATTAAAAAACAGTTAACCCAATAACCCAATAACAATCAACCAATAACACTTTTATCGGTTCGATTTATCGGTCAATTCGATTATTGCACACCCCTATGCACGATATCAAATACTGAATAAATAGATAGCTGAACGAATATGATGACTTTTTATCTAAATGCCCTTAAATTTGTTAGATATGCATTTTCAAATTAAAGAACCATCAATAATTTAAATGTAAGTCCGAATTATTCATGCATGACACTATCAAATCTCCCAATAATTTGCAAGTAAAGGAATGCATGGCTAGAATTGGGACACAATGCCCAGTCAAGTGTTAGCATCATGTGCCAATTGCAATAAGATATTGAAAAGACTAAATATAACCATAGACAAAAAAAAACACGAGTAAATTGTATAGTAAGGTATGGTACGAAACTTATGTTTGTGGACCACTGATCCATGTATTATGTCCAGATCGTTTCGATGCGGTGTTCACGATTTGGCGAAAAATAGAAATAGATTTTAAAAAAAAATTATGATTTGATTTACTTTTAACTTTTAAAAACTGACAATAATTAATTGTGTTTTGGTACACTACGAAAAAAAATCAAAAAAACAAATAAATAGCCAATCCAATTTTATATAATTATTTGGATATATGACATTAGTTTTAATAAATAATTAAAGAGATTTTATACTTTTTAAATATTAACTCGGATTTAGTCTTACTTATATGTAAATCGAAGGAACCTTTAATGTTAAGCAGTTTTTTTAACCCCTCTATAGAAACTTTTACCCTTTTTGCTCTCTAGTTGAGGCGAAGTCAAAGGTACTTATCATCTAAACATCTCACTCTCGTCTTATCATTATGCAATTTAAACATGCTAAAGCTTAGGAATAATGTTGAAAAATAATACGATTCAGATACATTGATCTTCTGATAGTATAAAATAATTTGTTGATTCTTAATGTTCATTTGAAATGGTTGTCTCCTGCCTCTTAGGAATAGTATTGAAAAATAATGGAATTCAGATAAATTGATCCTGTCATGGTAAATAAAAAATTGTTGATTCCTAATGTTCATTTGAAGTAGTTGTCTCGTGCCTCGTAGTTTTACAGTCATCAAAACCGATGATTGATTTGATTTTAGAAATTTAAAAACCAACTAAATTAATTTGGTTTTGATTTTAATCAAAAGTTTAAAACCAAAATCAATCCAAACCGAACAATGAACACCCTAGGTTCCCCAATAGCTAACTAGGTAAGCCGGACACGCTAGTGGAACTTGCATAGTAGTATTTATGTTGAGAAGAGATTTTAAAATGGGTACAGAACTGATGACAACAGATCAGTTGATATAACATTCGACCAAAATTTGAAAGCATTAATAGGCCAAACTGAGAAATTGTTGCTGCTACAGGAAAGGGAATCTTTAGCTTAACTAATTTTACATGAACTCATTTCCATAAACTAATTTCACATGGATCAATTCCCTAAAGCAAAGTCATACTTTCTGAAATCTACAATTAGCTTGAAGCGTCTCAAGCGTTATGCAACACACACACACCCACCCGTTCAACACTACAACTCAAAAGTTAATAAAAAATTATTTGCACATTTAAATAGTATGCTATAGTTATGATGTCTGCTAATGCAATGGAGATTTAGGTGTCATACAACTCTGTTTTATCCATTGAGCATCAAAGATGTTGAACAACTATATTCTTTATCATCATTAGCATTGTATTCCACCACTTACTTCAAAAGGCGGACTACGGCCAAACCAACAGCTGATATAGAGACTAGGGTACCTATGCAATATTTTATAACATCATATTTTGCAGCTTCCAACTGCGCCCGTAGTGTATGAATTTCCTGGGATTACATAATTACATACAAAAAGCAGAAAGGATTAGTACAATTTACCAGGTATCAAATGTCAATCTATAGTTATTAGACTCACTCGGTCAAGTGTATTAGTGAGATTAGCAGTTTCTTGATTCTGACTTGCTAGTTCATCCCGGATTCTCCTGCACAGAGAGCACAACAGTTGAGGCTAGTCGTAAACAGCTAACTAGCAGTAAATCTGTAATTTTACTACTAATGATTATGCAATGACTGGCCAAAATGAAATAGTGACGGTAACTCCCTACCCCCTTTCAAGATTGAGATCCAACCTATGGCCAGCAGAGACTTTGTCGATTTCATACCTGCAATAACCCAAAAAAAGCAACCGGAGAAAAAATTACAAATTTCAAAACAAGCACACCGTAATATGGAAGTGATAGTGTGGTACTAAGGAAATATAGTTTGTGAAGGCCAACCTCAATTCACTGCGCATCTTTTCTATATCACTTTTGAGTTTTTCAATTTCATGTTGCAGTAGAGAAAAGTGGTTCTCCTGGATCACCCAGTGAGTGAAGCATGAATCATTTTTCAAGTTTAGACACCCATGAATCATCATGAAAGAAAAAATTAGTCCAATGTAATAAGCATATAGAATTAAAGGTTTACTAATTTGCACTAAGCTTGTAGTTGTATTACACCTTTGTACATATGTATGTAAAGTCTGATGCGTCGACTCACATGATCTCATCTCTTTTTTCTTTTCTTTTTTATCAAGAACAGGATCACATATTAATTCTCTCAAATCTGACAGATTATCAGTGGCATTATCAGAAGAAAACCCTGACTCTTCGCTGCAGTCACAAGCAACAAATAGGAGAAAATCACTACTGTGTCACTTTACAGCAGCTTTTTGCCCATTAGTCACTTTTCAAAATTGCTGTGTGTAAAACAATCACCATTAAAAGACTTAGAATTCCATCATAAGCAGAACACACCAAACCACACTCACTGGATCTTCATGAGCCAGAGCTATCACTCACAACCAGAAACCTCTGGAGTCCCAGAGGCCAGAACGCCTCACACAGAGACAAGTAAAACACTTGGTTGTGCTCTGACATCGACAATTTTTCAAAGCCGCATGTCATCTCTGAAATTTCACTTGTGCAACATCTTAGGCTCGCCCATCGTCAATCTCTACCATCTGATCACCACCACCCCACCCACCCACCTCCCACAGAACTACACCTCTTGACACACCGACCGTGTTAAAGATTCACATCTACTCAACAGACTCACACCTTGCACCAAATCCTTTCATTGCCATATGCATTGCCATCTTCATCACCTTTTACTATATTAAAAGGTAACTGCCACATCTTCCAATCAAATTTCAAGGTTTGGAGAAAAGGAACTTTCTGGCAAGTACCCTAAGTTCACATTATATCAGTTTACTAGTGTAAGTATCAATATAGAAGTACAACTACTAACTATTATAAACAGAAGTCAAGTACTAATGTAAAGTATTTTCATTGAGGAAAATAAAAAATTCATTCTGAATCCAATGAGACACTAACACACAAAATTACTCATCCCAAACTGAGCATCTACTGGTTTACTAGCTATTTTGTGTGGTATTTCATTTTAAGAGATTAGATCATGTTACTATACTCAGATTGAGATGTCAATGAGCTCTGCAACATCAATCCGGACACTAAACCAGAACAGCACTAGAACAGATGGAGTATCTATTAAAAGCAGTTCTATTAAGTATGTTCTTCATTAAGCTTCTAGATAATACTATCAGCAAAACCTCTTAAACACCTGAGATTGGCTCATTATAGAACAGACTGACATTTCAAGTATCAATATACAGATAGCTCTACTTTTTACGATCATATTCTAACTAACTTCCTCAAGGGAATGGCAGGACATGAGTGTATTTAGGAACCTACAGGATAGTTTCAGATGCAATTTTGATAAAATAGTCACACATGCTACACGTCTAATCCACTGGCTGAATGTTCTAATCTATTAAGCAAAAGTATCAAACTTAGAATGCAGAAAACGTGAATACATAAAGGTGAATTTCATGTAAAATTATGGCCTTCGCAAATATGATAGAAGATTTGGACTTTGAAAAGGGAAACAATCAAAAGAGAATGGCAAAGGGTTGATCATTGGTGATATCTAGAAAAAGGAAGCTCTTTTTATTATATCAGCCTGGTCATTGAAGAGTTATCATAAGATCACTCTTTCCAGGAAGAGAAAATTTTCCTTCAATAAAGGCCTTGATATTTCCCAAAGGCCATATATATGATGGATGACCAACTCATTCAGCGTAACACCACTCCAAAACCCAACCTTTACCAAAATATACAATGCCAAAGGAGAAAAGTTTCCACCAACAGTATCTCTTTATTAAAAGGGGCAAGTAAAATTTGTTAAGACCAACCAGTGAAAAAATAAACTAGCCGTACCCCGTGCATCAAAATGTGAATCCACAAGTCTCACAGTGAAGAATTCATACCTGAGAGCTTTGAACTTCGGACTTAAACTTGGACAACTTGGATTCTTGAATCATCTCAAGCTATAGATAAAACTAATGTCATATTAGTATAAAGTTTAAGCTAAATTATTACAAGTACCAAAATAACTAATTCAACATTACATGTACACAGACACAGTTGCATGTATAAAATAAAAAGTTACTTACTCTCTGCAAATCAGCTTTAGAAACAAATGTCTGAGCTACATTATCCAAGCTATCGTTCAAAACTTCAGTAATAGTAGCCGTTATAGCCTCGGCTTGCTTCGTAGGCACCCCTTTCGCTTCCAATTTTCTCACCTAACAAAAAAACAAACACTAATTCATTCTAAGGCCAATTCAAAACTGAAAAAATCAAACATTCTTCATTTTCAATTTCGCAATCATAGAAGCAAGTTAAGAAATTACTAGAGCTAGAGTGTCGACGAGGAACAAGAGCTTGCCGTCAAAAGCACGATTCGAAATGAGTCGGCAGTGGAATCGGTGGCTTCCGGCAAGAGCTCCGAATTGAGGTCCGAAATATCCGACCCATTTACATGCCGCCATTCGAATTTAAACAAAGAAACAAAGCAATCGCCTTCGTTATTCCGATTCTGATCGTTGAAGAAGATTTGACTAAGTTCAATTTGTGAATCAAAAAGTATTCTTATCACCACGTTTTTCTTGGGAATTGTGAAATACTTCAGCATTTTTCTTTAAACCTTTGCTTCCACCTTCCAATTTCAGCAAGGTAATCAACCGCCAGTAATTTTACCGCGTGTTAATTGGATCCTTGTGAATTTACATTTTACCCATTGTTACAAAAAAAATTGATTCTTTAAAAATATTATATTTTCTAAAAATAAATTGGGACATATACGTTGTGAGAAAACAATTGAAAATTATGTTTTGTAAAATCTTCTTTTGGATTTAGTTGGAGAGTGAAAAATATTTTCATTAAAAAGCATTCATTGAAGAATGATAGTAATGTTAGCTAATCCTATAGTGTTGTAATGTAGTTAACTTGATCCAAAACTACTTTCCAATTGAAATGTGTGTGAAATATGTCCCTTTAAAAAAAAAGCATAGTTACATAAAAATAAAAAAAGCTCACAAGTTTAGTTAACTATTGTCATATTTTCTGTTTTTTTTCTTCTCATTGAGAGACGTCCCAATAACACTAACAACCTCCATGGTCTTTCCCAATCCAATACTATAATCTATATCATCAATGTCGATAGCCCATTGTGATCGATATCCTAAGCTTTAGAAACATCTGCATACCACCACAACTACAGATGACAATTCCAGGTCAACCACATTATTTGCTTACCAATATTAATAAATTCCTTTGCTTTTCCTCAACCAACAAGATAACCAAGTTTATACAAAAGATTACAGAACTCACCCCTGGTCAGAGCTCATTATGCTTGTCAACTACAAATGACATGCCTTCAAAATGAATCTTGAAAGACACATTACAAGGTTTCCTTTTAACCTATTCCAAGACAAATGAAGCCGAAGTATGATATTATTTGTTGGAGAAACATTCAGCTCAATGCTAATTTCATTTCTCTATTTCAGGATTAGAATCCTATTTTGGGCGTCGATAAAAGATGTCATCAACACTTTCTTTTATACGGTTCCCTACTTTCCGCAAGTTCTTGGCAACCCCCATTGCAACCAAGTTAGCATTCCTGGAGAACCTGTATTTTCAAAGGAATAAACATCGCCCTTGTTATTAAACAATTCTATATAGTGCATCACGTGAAGCAAATATCATGTATCAAAATTCAAATAGTGCTTGCCTGGTAAGGAACTCATCACCAGCTGAGTTAGTTGGTTTGTTTGATCGAGGCTGTGGAGGTTTATGTCCATCTTTTTTCAATAACAATATAAAGAAAACAGAATAATCAAATTAGGTTGCTAATGATTAAACCAATACATAATGAGCGTAACATTCCAAAATAAGTGCAAGAAATAATGAACATTACATAACAAGATCCCTGAATTACATTGCATATCAGCTTATGATCAACTACTAAACAATATGTCAAATTTAGAGGTTTTCATTTGCTAAAGATCTAACACATTATACCAATAGCATGAAATGCATGGAAGAGCAACAACAGTTATCCATGAATTAGAACACCAAGAAGTCAGAGAAGATATGTTTGAATCAAAACAAGGAATAAGACATCTAACATCCTACCATACTTTTCCTTTTTCTTTAGATAACCCTGGTATCCAAGCAGCTTATGCGCACAGGACTAAACGGAACACTGTCAATAGCTTTGCCAAGCAAGAATAAAATGGAAAAGTTTCAAAAGGAGAACCAGACACTTGTGTATTCTGTTTCAGCTACATCTAGATTCAAACTTAACCATCATTTGTGCATTGCCTGCCAACAATATTAATTATCTAGGATGGAATATCAAAATTTCCTTGTTCAGAAGTTTTTCCAAAATGAATAGTAGTCATAACACTAAGCAATTCTACTCTGTTCATATTCCCACTACTAACAAATACTAATATAAGATAAATAAAACTGCAGGTAGAATTTTAATTGAAAAATGACATTAGGTATTCTTTAGAAGGGGGACAAATGTCTGTAAATTTATTATTATGCCTGTATGTCCTTCAAAGACAAGTCCAGGAGTAGTAGACAAGGAGATCATTTATCTCCATCAGTCTTCTTTTTTGTAAAGGAAGCTTTAAGCAAGTTAATGTAATGGAGGGCATCTGATGAGGTTCATAAAAGGGGTACCAGAGGTGAGGAGATACCTTTTTTTAATGAAAAGAGTGAGGAGATATCAATATTGCATCTTTTCTTTGAGGGGTGTAAAATAGTTGAGCCCCCTACTTAAGTCTTTTGATCTTCCTCCTGATGGTAAAGATCAAATAGGGCAAACTTTGAAACTCAGATATCTCGAGATCTATAGGGATCTTGTCTATAGGCAATGGTCGCAGACGTTCTTAAAAGGGAGTCAGAAATCTCAAGATCTACAGGGTTCTCGTGGCTTGATCTATAGGCAATGGTTGCAGACGTTCTTGAAGGGGATGTAGGACAACGTGTATGGGATGATTTTTTAGAAGGCGAATACAAGATTTCACTGCATGAAGTGGAAAATTTCCTACATAGCTTTATAGCTACTCACATTTTAAAGGTCAATAATATCTTATGAAAAGAATCATCTTCAAATTCTCTCTGTTAAGTCATACAGTAGCCACTTAATTGCTGGAGGTAGCTCAAGGCCCTATTTAGATTCACGATGAGGAACAACAAAACCCCAAGAGAGTGATTTTCTTTACATGATGTGCAATGCGAAGAGAAATATTAACAACAGAAAATAAAATAAGGAGAGGATGCATTGTCATGAAATTTTGATTTTTCAGTGAGGATTTTTTGATAAAGGATATTTCTGGATTTTTTTACTTTAAGAAAGAAAAAGGAAATGCAGTAGGTTAAAATATGAATAAACTTTCACGAAGCATCTAATCAATTAATAAAACATGTTACTGGAAATTTAAATATCAGGAAACTGGAACTAGAACACATTCTATGTAAAAATGTTTGAACCAAATCTAGACATCCATATGAAGAAGTAACACCCTTAACACATAGGCAATAGCATATTAACATTACATCGAATATATTTTTCAGCATGGAGAAAATGAGATCAAGGCAGTCACCTTCTCTGTTATGAGCATGAGTATGGCCAGGAGTTGCATCAGCTGAAGTGGGTCTTTTATCCACCAAAACCTATGGCACGCTTTCTATATTAGTTCAGCAAAAGAAAATTGGGATAACCAGAAATGATGACACAGAAAACACTAAGTTATTCAGGGCTATTATCTTCCTGTATATTCTGTCAAAGGTTAAATTGCGTGTAAAGTCTGTAAACACAATACTGGTCTGAAGACGAAAGTAAAAGACAACTGTGGACAGACTCGCTGTATCTTAAATCATTAAAAGCATGACACCTTGAGCAGAAATAAACTGCTTACTTCTTCATACTTATCCTAGAACACGTCATAACACGAAACAAGGCATGAAGCGACTTTAAAATAGAAAAAGGAGAATGCTAACCTCAAGGCCAACACAGACAGGTAATTCTGTTTGTGCCTCTTGCGCTTCAGTTGATCGAGATTTCTGATCCAAGTAAACAGAATAACCGACACAAGCATATCTAAAATCTGTAAGGCTCCGACCCTCTTTAGAAGCTTCCTTCTCAGATTCCCCAACAATATATCGAGGTACTTCAACAAGCATCAAAACCAGTCTCAGCACACATTCAATACAGGTCTAATTTTTAATTATGCGAAAAATGGAAACATTAAAGCAGAACATTCAATGCATAATAAGATACAGTAGCAGAGGCTATGTACCCAACAACTGAGCACGTTAAGTCAAGAAATTCTAACTTCCTGTTTCCCACAGAAATATTTATAAGAAGGATATCTCATATGACATGGAATAACTAGAGCAGACCTAATTCACCTGCCCAAAATGCTTAATATTTAGTCATTCAGAGTATTACAGTATAAGTAACATGTATTACTACCAATATTGTTGAGTATTTGGTCTCCTTATTGGAATTTTAGACAATCATCACCTCTAAGTTAGCTTTTGGGGTTGAGTTAGGCTCAAGGTCAATTTCTTATCAAATATAGAGAGAGTTTATGAAATAACACAGATAGCATGAAACCCACAGTTAGACCAAATTGGATTAAAAACAACTATTGCTACTACACAACTATTACACCTCAATTCCAAACTAGATGGTGGGGATGTATGAATCCTCAACATTCATTCTGCTCCAGTACTCATAATTTACCTGTTAAGACCAATTAGGGATTCTCAAGAACTAGAATCTCTACATTTTCTATTGAGCAATTAACTATTAGATACTAAAAGTTCACCAGTAACCTGAGAATTTTCCTCATCTTAAGCTGCAAATTCAACTAATCCTAAATACTTTTATGAAATTTATACTTCCAAGAAAAACAGAAAAAGGAATCAGTTCAAGCAATTAAATTAGCAAAAGAGAAGCACAATAAGCAAGTAACAATACATTTCCAGTATTGTGTTCAAGAAAATCTGAAAAAGAAAAAGTTAGAACGCGAACCTTGAGGAAGGGAACTACTAAGGCCGAGACAGAGAGGATTGCGAGAATTGGATTTGAAAGTAGACGAGTAATAGAGACATCCTTTGCATGATTTCCCTTGATTCTTGGATGTCAACGACGAAGATGTCGGAGATGAAGATACACCTTCACCGGAGCCTGTTCCTCCGGCTCCGGCTCCGGTCGCGTTGATTGGATTTACGCTTTTGCTGTTGCCATCGACGCAACAACTGCCGCCTTTTTCGATCGTACCATTCTCCTCCCGCATTTGTTTATTCCTCTCCTTGGCTCCACAGCAAAATATGTAGATTCAGATTTTCTCTTTCGTTCAGCTCTAAAGCGCGTTTAACTTTTTATTGTTACTCGACGTCGGCTAAAGGGATTCGAACCCGGACCATATCAATATATACTAACAATTAGCATATATTTATATAAAAGAGAACCGTAGGCCCGCCTAGGGGCCTAGATGGGCCACCACAAACCAGGATTCCCTTTTAATCTATAGTATCTCCAAAACTAGTCTGTCTTTCATGAAAAGTTATGATTTTTATGAAAAGTTATGCGTTTTATAAAAGTTGAGACTTTTATGAAAAGTTGCGACTTTTATGAAAGATTGTTATCTTTCCGAAAGGTTGTAACTTTTCCAAAGAATTGTGACATTTTCGATAAGTCACAAAAAGTATTTGTTCACACTACTTTTTGTTGTCTATAAATAGGGGAATTTTCTCTCATTTTAAAACAACAAAAATTCTTAACTTCTTCTTCTGGACAATTAAATATTTGTGTACTTTGCTCTTGTTGAGCAACTCACTGACACTATTGTTTTATATCAATACACTGGTGAATAGAATTGTTATATCATGAGAGCATATATTCATTTAAACCTCGGGTACTAGAGGGGAATAATTCTCTTAAGGGGACACTGTGCATTCAGTGGGCTCGATTTTTTCCATTCTGTTTCATTCTATTGATACAGATCATGGTATGCTTTTTACAGTCATTAATTTATGCTTATATTATTAATTGTTGTTTTTGAGTACATGTTTTAAACTTAGTTGTGTATAGTTCTGCAAAGTTATTGTTATAAGTATTTGTTAGTACATATTAAATAACAAACGTTAATTGAGTATTCATGCAAGTTTTCTCTACTGGAATTGTTGAAGGTACAATAAAAATATCTCTTACAAATCTCTAATTTCTTTATCAACAACGTCATTCCTTCACACACAAGCATGAGATTTTTTGTTCTTTAAAAAATCATCTGAGAGTTAATAAGTTTGCATGCCCATATTTTTTGGCTTTTATATTGTAAGTTATCTATTTTTACTAAATTGTATAAGTGGGTATTATGAGTACTTTAAGGATTGAAAGTTGATTAAAGTATCAGTCAATTTTTTGAGGTATGTTATTTTAAAACATAGAAAGTTTTCTGGTTAGAATGATTTGTAACCATGATTGGATATCTCATAGTTTACTCCATTTAATGTATGTGTTTTCTCGCTATTTTCTTGTCTCCTTAAATTTGTATTGACTATTTTTCGTTTGGTATGTATATGATCTCACTTGGACAAAGCTTTCGTCCTTTTAATGTTTTTCTTTTTTCCTTCTCATTCGACTCTTCTAAATATTTTTTGTGTGAGTTATGACTATTTTCGGCAAGCTTAATTTGAAGAATATGAAACAAAACCTACTATAAAATAAAAGTAATATCTTAATCTACAAAATATATGTCTATTAACATAGGTTTTTTGGCCTTCATGTCCCATGTCATTGCTGAGCATTTGAGTTATCTAGGTTAGGACCATCTTTAATTTTTTCATGTTCGAGAATATTTCTTTAACGTGAGTCTAGAATCCAACATTTTGATCTACTTGTACTTTCATAATCCAACAATTATACGTACATACTCTGAAAAAATTGTAAAGTTGCATTGATGAAGCATTTAGAAGGGCCTTAAGAGCAGCATTTTAATGAAGAATGAATTTCTAAAAGGATCAACAATATTTTGTTGTTCTTGTTTCAAATTTATTTTTCTCCTTCTTTAAATTTTGTTAGAGTAACAAAGTAACAATAACGAAAAGTGCTGAACGTTTGACCTCAGACAAGTAGATTTCCTCTAAAAAAATTATTTATGTTGTTGTAATGTACATTTTTTATATTATTAAACATATATTATGATAAATTATATAAAAGATAAAAATGATTAGATATCAAGATATTTTTAATCATTCATTATATATTTACAATTCTTGAGATATGTGACTCAAATTTACTTTTTTGTTTCTTTCTTATAATAGTCGATGATTGGAAAGGTTGTTCAAAAGCTTAGAAAAATTTCGCGCGGATAAATTACCTAGTTTGATAGAAGAATAAATTGGCAAGTAGTTTAAGAAAATTAAAAAGACTTTTAAATTAAAGATATTATTAAAATGATATTTAATTTTATTTCCTCAGTGAAAATCCAAAAGGTGAAAACTAGGACGAATAAAATGAAATAAAATATTTGAAGAAGTAAGAAAAAAGTCATTTTCACTCTCTCAATATATTCAAAAAGAGTAGAATACTAGATTCTAAACACCTACTTTAACCCTAAAGTATATATATATATATCTAATTAAAGAAGAGTCAACCTTGATACATATTCATGTACCAAAGCTTTACATCGCAATGACTTCGTGATATACCTCATCTACCCTAAACTAAATATTTGTAAATTGACTTTGATAGTTGATTTATGAAATTTAGCAGTTAACTATTATATACTTGGTCTTTTAGAATCAATACTGTATCAGTAAATATCCAAAATGAATAAGTATTTACTGTTATTTTCTAAAACTTCACAATCCAGGTAAACACTAATACTTCTAAAAATTAATCAAGTAAATAAGATGGAGAAATAACATTTATCGTTTCGTTCATGTATTAGAAGGAACAACCTTCTTATCAAATTCACAATCTGGCATAAATCAAATAAATAAAAGAGCAAGAGAATCATAATTTCAGATTCTTGCTATATTATTATTTTTCATAAGCAGAAAGCTTATATGTGATATATTGTATACAACAATAATAACAAACCCAGTAAATAACCACAATTCTGGGGAGGGTGGAATATATGCTAGAGAGGTTGTTTCTGATAAACGCACGGCTAAAGAAATTCATTTTTCAGAAAATGATTTGAAAGAGAAAAATTGAATAAAGAACTATAGTACCAGACTAGAACCCTGTTAGTGGTCATATAATGAACTGGCTACCTATGGACTTCCTGTAACAGATACAATCCCCTAAAATACAGTATCTAAGGAAGAAAAATGTGATGCAACGTCTGTCTTTATAGCGCAACTCGACCGAGGACTACCGGATAATAGGCATCAAGCTCAAGTAGATCTAAGATCTTTTGGGTAGCCCATAAATAGGAGGAATGGCCATCAATGAGTTCAGTTACATCAACCTGTTAAAAGTGAGAGGTTTAAGCAAGAAACGATGGAGATCCAAATTTGGTTATCCTTAAGAAGAAAACTTACAAGGAAAACTTACGTTCTCAATGCCAGGAACATCAACTGGTTGAATTCCAGCCAAACCTCGAGTCAGGAGACTGTTCAGAGAAAATGCACAAGTTACACAGAAATAGAAGCATAAAACAGCATGCGAAACAGAGAACATATTCTCCCTCCATCCACAACTTGTCCTATTTCCATTTTGGATTATCCAAGAGTTATTGTGCACTATTCTTAAATGAAGTTCTCATATATCTTAGGGAAGGTTTTTTTTTATAATCCAGATATGCCCTGTGAGTTAGCTGGTCCTACCCAAATTGGCTCATAGGTTCAGAAACTCGAGAGTGTAGCCTGCACTCTACCCTGCTTCTAACTTGAATACCTTGCTTGAGTCAGACACACAATGACATAAAATGTTTTACGTGACCTAACTTTACTCTCTCAAAACAGTTTTGACCTTATTTTATTGTCCTACAACATAATAAATTATCAGAAAATGACTCCATCAAGAAATGATGAATATTTCATATTTTTAATGTATCTTAATAATTGTGCTAGTCAAAATGCAACATTGAAGGGGGTGCAAGGGAATAGGTTCAAGACAGGTTATGCCCAACTCAACTTCAGTCCAATACACTTTCAACGTCAGTACTATGCTTGCAACTAAGGCAAACCTGGTACGAAAGGCAATTCCTAGCATCCAATCATTTGTAGCGTAAGCATTCACAAATCGACCAGCCACTACCTGTAAATTAGGAAGAGGGATCCTCATATAATAATGAGGTAACCGAGAAGATAAGTACAAGCCTTATACTAGAGAAAACAAATGAAAAAAGGGAAGGGGATAAATATGCTCATACTAATAAGAGTAGATGATATGAATAAAGTGGGAAACAACAACCTTTCTAGCTGCTTCCCAGTTCATATTTTTAATTGCAATGGGTGCACCAAGAAGAACAACTCTTTCCACAAGCCCCGCTATCAAAATACAGGAAAATATTTTAGGATCATCTAAAGAAAATGATAAAATGTAAGAAAGAAAAACATATTTCAAAATAACACTTACAAGTATTCTCACTCTCAGACAGAACCTGGAGACATTTAAAGATAACTCTTGCCCCAAGTGAAAACCCAACAAGTGTTACAGGCCTGAGATATTCATGGACAACCAATAGAGTTGGCTGATGTGAAAACTCGATCTTCCAAGAGACTCAACTGGAAAATACTCAGAATCTATTTAAGACTATTTACCTATTTCCTTGTAATCCTTTCTGTAACACTTCTGCCAGAAGTTTTCCTGCCTTATCCGATCTGAAATAAACAACAGGTTAAATTCAAAGTAGGAGACAATGCTTTGACATACTAACATAATATCATAGTAGAACTGCTTGATAATTTAAGCAGAGGCAAAATTGGAGCCACAATTAATTCCACTGAAACAAAAGATGGAAATACAAAAAATTCAAAGATTAGAATTGCAAGGGACAAACAAAAATTGACGAGAAAACTGGTAAATAATTTGAGTTCACCAATACACGCATAGGTTCTTCTCATCATTACTGCAATTATATTAATCTAATCCTTTTACTTCTAATCATGTCATATAGACACATGGAAGATAAAACAGCTTCATGCCTTTTTCCTCCTTGATCCCAACCCCAAGCTCAAAAAAGAGATTGTACTGAACAGACACACAGACAAACAAGAACCTGTCCACGGCAATTGCCCATTTGCTGTCAATAAAATCTGTCATTGCAAGCAATGTTGCTGGCAAAGCCAATGCTGTCAAGAGAGTTTTTAAAACTGTCATCATAGCACCTCGCTTCATCAACTCCATTGCAAGTCCTGTAGTTAGTGATGATGTCAGCATCATAACCGATCACTGTGGTAATGTAGCTGGTCGATGTATCATATTCTGAAACGCAAAGTACAAATTATTACTTGACGTCAACCAATCCTGAATTGCAGTGCTTACAGCAATAAGATTCTTCGACTCCCACTGTAGCACATATCTGAAGAAAATGAGAAATGTAAGAGTGGTTTCTGCATTATAAGCCTACATCGACAGATACGGGAGAGGGGGGGGGGAGGAGGTAAGAAATCTGAAGTAAAATTTATGTTTACCTAGGTAAACGAAATTATCTACCCAAATGGAGATCAACCAACAAAAAAGAAAAAAAAAAAAGATATTTTACCTCTCAGAGTTATCATGTTGTCCTTCCCAAGGTCTTACAAAATCTTCTTCCTTAAAAACAAGTCCTGAGATCAAAACCTCAACTGCCAGCCGCTGATAGCAAAAATGCAAAGTGAGAACAAACATAGCTGAGCTCCTGTGGTCCATGACTAAAACTAAAAAGTATGGCAACTATGAGAATAAAGATGAAAGAACTCAAAGAGACACAATGCAGACTGCAATGGCCCACCTACCAACTAAAAACGAGAAACCGCAGGCAGAAGTTGCAGGAAAGTTTCAAGTAGTACACACAAAAGCTAATTACTTACACCCTGGTTATGGTTTTCTCCTATAGCCTTGAACTCAAATTCATCAACATCTCCTA
>JAJOOR010006239.1:0-22903 GCA_036250505.1 Solanum acaule
TATATCTTCAGAGATCTCCGAAACATAATTGATGTGTAATATTTTCACATTACTTAAAAACAGCTGACCTAATTTTGGAATCCAGGTTGCAGTGTTTTGCCCTTCAAGCTCAGCATATTATCTTAACATAACACTCGCGAACCTGACAAAGGTGCGCATGCTAGCCTATTATTTTTTGATAAGTCACATGCTTAGCTTACTATTATGGAACAGAAATCATTACACCATACACTTCTTCCCCTTTATGTAATTTTGTGCTAACTGCAAAACTGAGATTACTTTAGTTCTAAGTCAAAAGTTGTGTTCTACGGATGAAAAACATGATTCCATTAGGAATGCTTTTGCATTTGGTCATGAAGCTTCAATTAGAAGCACCAATTAAACAAACACTGAAAAACTGTATGTCATCAATGTCAATTAACCTCATTTCTTCTTAGTGCAACTCGCATAATTGGAGACAGTAGATATAGAAATGAATTTGGCGGAAGTCTGTTCCGAGGACTATCAGATCAATGATATTATCACCATATATTTGTTTCTAATCTCCATACATCTGTGTGCCTGAATTCTCTGCTTATGTGGTTATGTTACTTTGTCCATGTAATGGATTTATAGTTGCCTGAGACATAATTCTGTCAATATGTATGGGTATATCTTCCTTCATCCTGAGTTACCATTCTCTAGTGCTCTCTCCCTCTCTCTTCTTTCCTCTTAGATACTACAATAGCTCAATATAAAATATCAGCAATTGGCAAAGGAATTATATGCAAGGGTTTTAGATCTTCACTTACCCATAAGGCTATTAGATGAAAACTACTGGAAGTTGGTGTTCTTTGTCTTGTACCCTCTAATTTGATATTCTACAGTGAGCACTTAGCGTCATATGCATACCACATAAGCTTCAAAATTCTATAAGAACAGAAGAATGCTATAAAAACTTGTCAATCGTGTATCATAATTGATAAAGCGTTGAATATCCTCCTAAGAGCTTTAAGTGCCTTACCTGCAGGTTTTCTGCAAGGAAAGTGGACCTCCATTAGTGAACAGCCTAGCAGCATATGAAGTCAACTACAGTGATCCTGAAAGTGGTGAGGGTTGATATTTCTTTTCTATTATGTACTATGGGAAGTCATTATACTAGGAGGATTTTCCTTAGACAGTTGCACTATCATTGGTTTATATTTTATAAGAAAGGTTTCTAGTATTCTGGCTAATTATTCATAAAATTTAGCAGCATCAGCCTCTGCTGGAAAATCTAGTGCACTGCAGATCACGGACAACGTTTCAATTGAAGATATCCTAGATGATAGGACCATAGAGTGCACTGCAGGTGGAAATTTCCGTAGTGAGATTCAAATGGAGAAGGAAAATCAAGTTCCAGGTAGCTACATATGCAACAACAGCAGTGGCCTTAAGAAGACCTCAGTTGATGAAAAAGAATGTCTCCAGCAGATACAGAGTAGTGCCAAAGGATTTGAAGGAACAGTCAGAAACAGAGGCACTTTTAATGAAGATAATAATCAGCAAATGGGAGAGAATTCTCAGGGAATCCTCACTCCGAGGAACAAAAGAGAGAGTCCAACAAAGAACCACTTTGATCCGGTAATTCCAATTACTGATGAAGTCAACAATCATAGACAGCCAATTGCTCCGAAAGTGTCACTGCCTCAATGTTCAGATGATCAGCTTGATGAACTGTTTGCCTGCGAGGATGATGATGAATGAACTATACAAAAAAGTTTGGTCGCTTTTTGTTTAGGTTGATGTTATTTCCAGTTAACTCCAACAGTAGTTCTCAAGATTCCTGTAAAGTGTGATATAGTCCCTTCTGTTTCGACATTATCATCAGATGGATAGTATTATAAAGTGCTTTATACCATTTTGATGTATCGATTGCTGGTTGAGTGGTGACTGGTGAGACTGCAATGATAACCAGCTAAAGTCGCAGAGTCAATTATGGTTTCAAGAATTGTTCAGTATCCTACATAATTCACCAGATGTGCCTATTCATGTATCATAGTACTTATCTTTTAAATTTATCCCGGAGAAATGTCATCCATTTTAAAAATAATTTCACATATCAAACCTTTTCTTTTACTCTACAGCACAAATATACATAACTTGTTTTAAACCATTTTTTTTCAAACATCATGTCCTGTTAAATAATGCGCCAAAATTGGGACAGAGGGAGTAGTGCACTGACATCAAAAGCCTTATAACATTCAGGTTTCAGTACTCCAAATAATGTTTATTCCAAAAATAATTAAATAGGTTATGTAGAACGATGAAGTAATAGCTCGAAAAGTTACAATTTGAATGCAATATCTACTAACAAAATTGAAGTAGACATCAAAGCTCTAGTATATTTTTAAGCTGTAGCCGATATCTAAGGGGTCGCTCTTCATCTCCAAAGTACCACGTGAAAGAAAGAATTTTGACGCTTGCCTTCATTCCTCGTATTTTCAATCTTCCATTTATCATATTTCTGCTGAGATGACCCGCTTCGACACAGAAAGGGTCCAGCAACAGCAATCATTCTAAGCATGTTTACCTTCTAAAGGAACTATGGAAACAACTTCTTCAGCCTGTCAGCAGACAGAGATGCTCTTTTGTTTGTTGGCTCAAGAACTAGTGCGTATCTGAAATCTGCAAAAGATAATAAGGAAAACTAGAGTGTCAGAGAACACTGCAAACAGTAGTTTTAGGATGGACAGGTCATCTATGAGTTCCCGAGAACACGTTTGTTCCAATGACTAGGTACAATTTTCTTCGAGCACAACCAAACCTTTCGCACATGTTTTCTTATTAAGAATCCAACTAAAGTAGTCCTAGTTGAATTAGACCTTCACAGACCATCCTAGACTACTTTTTTCCACAAATGGAACAAACGTAAAGTTTGCTCATGAAGGAAATGGGAATTAACAGCTGAAGTTGTTGAGACTCACCTTCAATTGCCTCTTTGTAGTAGCCCAGCATTTCTCGTGCCGTGCCCCTTCTTAAGTAAGCCTTGACATTCTGTGGAGAAGAAACAGCAAGAATGTTTCACCTCAGAAAAGCATATGAAACGTAGCAAGACCAAGATACTAGCAATTGAGAATCACAAGCTTCAAAAAGGAGACATTTGTATAGCATTACTAGCTTCTGCCAGTCATCACTTTTTACCATGAAATGCAGAATACTCAAGTCCACAAATAAACCTCATTCCTCAAACTCAAGCACAGTACCCAAAACCTTCTTCCCAGATCTCCCAAACCCCCAAAAGATAAAGTCGACCAATAATTAACTCTGTTTCTACCTCACATAAACCTTTTCCAGGATCACCAAAGCAATAGAATTTCTAAAGAGACTAGAAACTCAATCACATGACACACTAATAAACGCCGGGGCATAAGAAAACAATTTGAGTTATTTTCCGTAATGTGAACAGGTCACAGTGAATGACACTGAAACATAAACTAGCAAAACACACGGGAGCTGGTGAGGTAGGAGACCACACCATTAATTTTTTTGAGTAAGGAAACAGTTGTATTAAAAGAAAAACTTACCACCAGTAATGTTAAGAACAGAACTTTACAAATCCCAAAAAGGGATATCCATCTCTTTCCAAAAACCTTCAATCTTATACATTGGCTAATAGACCTACCAGGTCTCCTATTCCCTCCCCCCACCACACACACACACACACACATTCCATTTACACCAAACGAAAAAGAACAAACTAAGATAGCTAGGAGGGCCCACCTTCTTATCAAGATCAATGGCTTTACTGCTATCAGCTTCGGCTTGGAGGAAACTGGAAAAGAGAACTAAAAATTAGAATATACGAATTTCACAAAAACAGTAACAGAAATGGGGGAAAATGGAGAAACAAATTACTTTCCCATCTCCAAATGAGCTGCAGCCCTGTTGCTAAAGTATGTTGCACTGTTACCATTGAGTTTGATAGCCTCTGTGTAGAAGCCAATGGCTTTCTGCCACTGTTTCTCTTTGAAGGCTTGATTACCCTGTGAAAAATCATATCGTATAAGAACCAAAGCTGTGAATATTAAGGGAGCTCCAAAATAAACCAAAAAAATGACAGAACAAAGCAATAGTGAAGGTGCATTGGCAGAATAGCCAGCTTGTCACTTTCACTAGATAATTATAAGTTTCTCACTCCTGAGCTCTAATGTTATTTCAAATTTGTCAATCAAGCTGACTGCTGGGCTTGGCATTGCTCCAAGCTTAACATCACTGAGTTCCTGCTCTTAGGCTTATGACTCCATACTATAATTCTTTCACACTCAGCTAAATGACTGAAGAAACCTGGTCACATCAACTTATTCCTTTCCAGAATTCTGTCAGATAGGATATACAACACTTATTTGCTAATGTTCCCTAATTGAGGATGAACCCACATAACTGATATAGTGTGCTAAGGGGATCTTCAGTCTGCCTAAATTCTTTTTTTTTGGTATGCTAAGGATTCATCTACAAATCCTTGCCCTGACAAACAGTTTCAGGCTTTCAGCACTGGAAAAAAAAGTAATGGGCATCATGCAAATGTTAATCTCTTGTGTAAGCACCAGGGTACTGTGCACCAAAAGAGAAAGGCCTGATGCCGAAAAGTGAGGTAGTTCAGGAATACAAGTGAGCAGTGACAGGCTCAAGCAAAAAACATCAAGCAAACAAGCACAGAAACTTGATCCCAGGTACATTTAGTATGCATAGACTATAGCAGATAAAGTTGACTGATGAATATGGCGATCTCAACATTCAAGAAATAGACAGCAATGTCACGCAAAAAAATCCACAGCAGATTATCCTTTGTGTACCTTTTCTTTAGCCATTTCGGCAGATGTTTCCTTGCTCAAGGCATTACCAGATGCTGATGATTTTGTGGCTAATTCTGCCTGTTCCTGGAGATCTGCATACATGGTCTGTATGGTGTCGAGCAAAAATCTGTCACCTCCCTGCCTTGCTACAAAGGACACAGAAATTGGGCATTTATCATGAAATCCCACCGGCACACAGACCTACAGTAGGGAAGCATATAGGATTAGAGAAGTCTGATTCAATGCTGGGTTGATCAACTACTTGAGGCCAATTTAAATTTCTGTGTGCTTGGGGTCCAGAAGCACCAGAGAGTCATTCACCTGACAGCCACCTGACATGCTAGCTATGCTTGAAAATGAGCATGACCTAATCTGATAGTCCTCAGATTGAATCTCCTTTGCACCAGTCTTTGGAGGAGGCTCAGCAACTGTGGGGATGACCAAAATTCCATCATCCTATTGAAACAGTTAATTTTAGAAAGATTAAGATGACAGCATAAGATAGAAGATATCAAGATACTATTTCAGTAAGATTACTTTAACATAATAATAGCAGGGAAACAACAGCAGCAACTTCATAAAATTAGCTGAGATTGAGATATTTAGTCAGGTAGATACTAGGCTCTGCCATTAAAAATATGTATATAGATCATGCATGGCTCAATGTTATATTCTCAGATAACGTTTCATTAAACATGAAACAGTTTTTTCCCTAAGAGGGTTATGAAATATTTACATCAGGTTCAGCATCAAAAGGCAAGAAATGCATCATTCTGGTAGGCTTGCTATAAATGTCACCTATCAATATAGTGATCCTATCGTGTTTAACAGATATTCAGCCTCATTAATATACTCCATTTGATATTGTAAAAAACAAAGAAATGTTGGCCAATTAATGGTCAAAAGGGGTCTTAAATGTTACCAACTAACCTTTACAGTATGATATGATGAAGTACTAACTGAAAGTCATAAATCCTTATAGACAAGCATTTCTGTTAAGGGTTTTCCACCAAATCAAGGGGTACGTTGGAAAGAAAATGGGCAGTCCCATCATAAGAAAATCAACTTAGCATATACTACTACTCCCTCCATTTCACAAAGAATGATCTAGTTTGACTTGGTACGGAGTTTAAGAAAATAAAGAAGACTTTTGAATCTTGTGGTCCTAAATTAAAGTTATGTCAAATGTACAAAATTGCCCTTTAATCTTGTGGCCTTAAACATGCCACGTGGAAAGCTGAAATTAAAATGTTACCAAAAAAAGAAAGAGGTCATTCGTTTTTAAAAAGACTAAAAAAGAAAGGAGGTCATTCTTTTTGAAACGGAGGGAGTAATACTTATTCTAGGGATAGGTTGGAAAGAAATCAAGCAACCCATTATATAAAAACAACATCAACTAAATGAACACCAGTACTACTTACTTTCAAAAGATCATTTAGAGCTGAGCGCATTTCGTTCCTAATTGCATGGCAGCTATCAATAATTGTATCTGTGATTTCAAGCGCACATTGCATTTGGGAAGAAATAACAGGGTCCAGATTGGGCTTTGCATCATCGATCCACTCCAGATGATTTTGTTTGAACTCGTGTCTGTGCACAAACAATAAAAACTAAATTTAGATATGTGAATTACCACACTCAAAAAAATTAAATTTAGAAGGTAAATTACCACTCAACAGAGATACCAGGAAGATCACTTATGTGTAACATTAGAAGCACCAAAAATAGATGAGACAGAGTAAGATAGAAATACAATAGAATTTTCTTGGTCAAAAGCTCATAACATGTATAGAACCCCAACCCTTTCAAGCAAGTAGGTGACCAAATATATATAATTTAAAATGTGGCCAAAACGAACACAAACAAGATAATGTCACGACTACTTTTGCAAGCTTCCATCAGATAACGTACTCCAAGCTTCAAACCAGTAATAATTGTGCCTAGTGATCTCTGTGGTATCAACCTACATCTCACCTCCTAAGCATATGCATAGCATATGCTAGCAAATTTGTTGATGAAGATTTTCTTTCACCATTGAACTTTTTGTCAGCAAACAGTTTTAAGCTTGGAACTTTTGAGTTTAAATAGGCTTCCAGATTCTCATGTCTTAGGATTTGTCCTGCAAGAGGTGATTTTCAGAAGGGGTGTAAAAAAGAAAAATCTCATCAGATGCACAGACTACAAACACATACTTCCAAACAGCTTTTCAACAGCTTTGGTCACTGCTTGACTGACGCGATCACCAGGAGACTTTAGTAACTGAAAGCAATCATCAGCTATCACAACATTCCTTGGATTACGTTGAGCAACAAATGGAACCTGCAGCAGCACATGCCCGACACAGCGCAATATGCTGGGATCTCTTGCAAACCATCCTGCAGTTGGTCCAAATTCACTAAAAGCTAAACATAGAACACCAGATAAAACTTATGTTGCTCGGACTCTTCAAAAATGTCAACGGGTGCGTGCCAGATTCTCCAAAAGTAGTGTATTTTTGGAAAAATTGGCACGGGTGCGGCATCGAAAGTGAAGAGTCCGCGCAACTTAGGATAAAACAACATATGGCATTCAACTTAATTATTTTGTAAAATCCATATATACCTAGATTATATTCCAGACTTAACAATAGCAATATAAAATGTTCATCAAGAGATTCCGACATGGTGACCTACATCTCTCCCACCATCAACCCTATCCCCAGAAGTCAATGGTCCTTCCCATACTGCTCCCTTGGGTTGGAGGTGGAGAGTGACTTTCACTTGAGGATATCCAATACAAATCCTGTACTGACCAGTATCGTGTCAGATTGCTGACACCAGTATTCCGGGGATGAAGGATCCAATTAACATAGATACCGAGTTACCAACACATCCAAAGGCCACAAAAGACAAGATATAAAACCTAATGGACTTTTAGTTTAAGTCATCCCCATCGCGTTCTCGATTCTTTTTTAAAATGAAGTGAACATTTAAATCAAAACCATTAGCAGTCAATCTCATTGTTTCAACCAAAATGACTCAAGAACTCATAACTTTCATGCAGTGTTATCGAAGGCGAAAATCGCAACAAACTCTAAGGTCTGTGAGGGCTTTAAGCGCAAATAGAGTGTGGGCTTTAATGAAAAAAGGCGCAAACGGAGAAAAGACCACAAATATATATATATATGTTTAGTCCAAGACTAATAATTATAAATATGAATGACAAATATACGACCAAAGAAATTGAATTTTTTTTATGATAAAGTGAACTATCAATTATTTAGTGTCACTTCTTCATAAGAGGCTCATTGGCAAGGAAATGTTTGCCTTAGAACCTTGATGACAACACTGAAGCGCACATAAAGCAAGGCGAAGCGCTCAACATGTTTTGAGCCTCGCTTCAAGGCTTAAGCACACCTTTGATAACACTGCTTTCATGTTATTCACTGGTAGCTTATATAAAACATTTACTCAGCAAGTAGCACTAGAAGAACCAAGAGGAATATATAAAACCAAAAGACGAGCAGATTATTCAAACCCCAAACAAAAAGACAACTTTTTCTCATATCAAAAGGATATGACTCTTAGTACAGTGACATAATACCAACATGTCAGGCTCAAAAAACTCCGCAAAAAAAAAAAGGATTAAGTGAAGGTGAAAGATGTTAAGTTGAACTGAAGATGGCATGGACATACATACCAACTGTGTCAAGACTAGCTGAAACAGGAATTATGCCGGTGTGAGAAACTGTCCCATGAGATGGCCGAAACCCTAAAACTCCACAGTATGCGGCAGGTACTCTCACACCTCCAACAGCATCAGTACCTGGATCACAGATAGTACTATAACTTAGAAGAGCTTATCAGTTATTCCCTGTATTAATTTCGTATAAACCTGATGAACTAAAGTGAAAAAAGAACCTGTCAATAAAACCAGCATAATATATCTATATTCAACAAGCATGCTTTTCTTCTTGATTGTTTCTTTCAAATTTTGCGGCAAAAAAAATAAATATTAAATGAGGTCAAGGAAGTTTGTGTTTCTCTTGAACGTTACCTTACCATCATTGAAGTCCAAATTCATGGCAACTTGTCTTAATCACTTTATTACCTAAATCAATCAGTTGCTGCTATACTTGGTCAAAATAGAAGTTAGACCATCTGAATCGAGATTCGAGATCGAGTTAGAAGCTTCATCAGATAGCCTGTCCACTTACATAGAAAGTGATACTTCTAAGTTTCTAACAACAACTAAAAGATGTTACAGATTTCAAATGTTCAGGAGGATGTACACCAGCCAAAGTCCAAGGGGCTTGTTCTTTATATTGTGACTCAAAATTTACCTAAATGGCAATGCATACTCAAACCACAAAATGATAACCGATGGACAAAGTGATTTTGAGACGCAAAAGAACTCACCCAAAGAAAAATCAACAAAATTTGCAGCCACAGCAACAGCAGCCCCACTAGATGACCCTCCGGGCATCCGTGCAGGAGCAGCTGGATTTGTTGGAGTATCAAAATGTATCTGTTCACCACTAATACTGTAAAGTGAAGATGACAAGAATGATCAACATCACGAGAAGGATTCTAAATTGCAGCATAAATATGTGTAACATGACACAAATGGAAATCATCCCTTGCCAAAGGATCAAGAAATCCAGGATCCTACCAATTTTAGAAAAGAGTTCTAATTTTAACCAGTGGAAAGTTCAGGAACAAACCCAAATGCCATGTCATCTACAACAGTTCTTCCAGTACATGTGGCTCCTCCTTCAACAAGTGTGGTGACCACGGTGGACGTCTGACTAGCAGGTTCGTGAGTCCTTGACCAGTCTGGGTTCCCAAACCCTGTCACAAATCCATTGACATCGAATCTGGACAATCAAAATTCGATATGACTTCAGTAGTTCTAAAATAAGCAAATGAATTTCGAGTAGAGAACGAGACAAGTAAATGAAACATGAGAAATAGTAACTCAAAAATGATAAAAGACAAAATTGAGAAGGCCTATATTAGACTGTCCATCCTAGCGTATAAATCAGCAATAGTAACTCAAAAGTGATGAAGACAAAATTGTCAGCATACAGAACTATGTAATTTCCAGAATCCAGTTGAAACAAGACTATTCATTTCAGCCATCAAGGGCAGAATCCAAACCTCACACTCAAGGAAGACTGGTTATACAGTTACAACTTACAAAACCAAACATCAACTGCACCTCAATCTCAAATTATTAAACAGTGGACTTTGGTAATTAAAATCCTCTATTTTCATATCAAATCCTCTTTATTTGATTTTTCTGTATTTGAGTATAAAAATCAAATCTTTTTTTGGTTGGTGGGTCGAGTTTTACAATGAGTCTAATAGTTAGAAGAGAAATTTACGTACTACAAAAGAAACAATAACAAGAACAAAAACTAGAGTTCCCAATTCTCTGGAAATAAGAAGCTTACACATCGGATATGGCAAAAGAAAGACCAGTAAGAGGATGAGGAGCTTTAGGTGGAGGAGGCTGAGGCGGTGGCAGAAGCTTTAGACGTTCAACAAAGGCTCCAAAGTCAGCTTTAACAGCTTTTTTTAGCTTTCTGGTCATTATGAGTATTCCAGCCAATCCTAATCCCAACAAAACCCATAAATTTGCTGACTGTGACGCCATTTTTTCACCAATAAACTCTCTATTGGATTACTGTATTTGCTCAAAGATTGATTTTTTTGTAGCGACGCTCAGTTTGGGGTTTTGTTTATAATACTTTCTTGGATTGTTCTTTCGCACAGGGGAGTGGGGGTGAGGATAGAGCAGTGGAAACCTAAAAAGAATGTAACATTCAGCTGGGAATGGGATTCAAGAAGGTGAAGGGAATTGTGAATCTTTTATCTTTTATGTATATTAGCATAAAAGGTATGAAACTTTCGAAAATGTTACAGGACGACCCACTAAGTTTCGCCTATATTTAGATAAGCCCCGTTTCTTTGGAAAATATTTGTAAATTATTAATAGGTAGACTATGTAATCTTGGTTCAACTGAAATCAACCACCACGTTTTATTTATGACAAAACATATAAGTAATTATATTTATATTAATTATTTCGATCTTTGTGCATTACAAAAATAGCAAGAGAAATGGATAATTGACTAATTAATTATTTTTTTATTTTTCAATCATTATTTCTCTACTCGATCAATATTTAATCAGCATTAAAGCTATTTGAATACACACGTAACTAAAGAAAATATTTTACGAAGATATTTTTCATCAAAAAATGAAAAATAACTTTCTATTTTCTTTTTATGATGAAGAGGTAATGTATGGGTTCACAATTACACCTTTGCATATTAATATCAAAATGCTAAAAAGATAATTACATTGCTTTATGATTCTACTAATCTATATGCGACTGTTTTTAATGATTGTAAGTATCCTATTTAATTGTTGGGTGATCTATTATTGTTCTATTTATATAGAACAAAATAATCTTGATAGATAAACTAGCATATATGACTACGTAAAAATATTAATATCAAATATAATATAGATTTTTAGAATCTTCTTTCTTTAACTATTACAAAAAATAAATAGCTTAAACAAGTATACAAGCCACATAAGAAACAATCAATAATGTCAAAATTTAATCTGTAACCTTCATTAGCAGATTTATTTTTAATGATTTCCTAATTTTCCGAGAGATACTAATGAAATCACATTTTGGAACACCTGCTCCTGCTGCCCACTTAGCTTCTACTATAGCATGTACTACTACTAACAATTGTGTTAGGCCAATTTCTGGTATATTTTAAAATTTTGATTTAGCTAGACTTTATAATATTACAATATTTATGTTGCACCTAACTTTTTTGTAATTTATGTTATATTAGATGAATATATAAACTAAGTTTTTTATGACTATGTTAACTTTTAATACCATACTATTTATTTCCATCAATATCAAGACATTATTACTTGTAAAAATAATGAAGCTCATACAGAATTTTTTCAAGAGGGACGAAGGTGCAAATACCTTTTCTTTTCACCCCCTTATTTTTTTTCAATTGCTGTGAATCTCATTTGAACTCCAAAACCCTATCAAAAACCCTCTACTTTCTTCAACCTCAGCTGCCATGGTTTTCTGAAAGAAAAAGCTTAAAATGTCAGCTTCTAGATTGTTCTTTCTCCTTGGAGCCTCTACTGTTCGTAACTGTAACAAGCCTACGAATATCTCTTCTCCATTCTCTCCATTTCGCTTCACAAAGCCATTGCTATCCCCTGTTGTACGGTTCTGCAGTTACAATTGTATCTCAGCTACAATCGAGACCAATACAATCGAACCATTGGTCAGTCCTAAAAATCATCCATGGCCAGAATGGGCTGCTTTCGTGGACCGTTTGAAAAGCAAAGGATACATTACAGAAAAAAGTTCGAGCACGGGTGAAGACGGTGATGGGAGTGTTTATACGGATATGAATTTGTTGAAAGATGCATGCCTTAACTTCTCTCGCGACCGTCCAGACATTTTCAAGTGAGAAAGCTACTGTTTTTTTTTAAAAACATTTTAGCAGTTATAGTATACCTTGTTCGTCAATGAAATTAAGTAAAAGGGTAAGGAATAAATGTGTTACAGTTTTGAAAGATGCAAATTAAGATACTTAGAGGCTCCAAAAAATGGAACTTCCTTTGAACGATTAAATGGTGCTAATATTTTGTTGTCTCCCATTTGGCTAAGTTTGCTGGTCGAAACTTGAAATTTTGAGTTTTTGAAGTTGTGTTAGGACATACATTTTAATTGAAGAAAATTTGAAGTGTTGTGAGTGGAAGTTAAGTTTCAGAGCCAAATGCTAGCTTAGTTTTCTAAATTTGAAGAGGCTAGAACAAAAAAGGAAAAAAGTGGATAATGATGATAATAAAGGCCCATGAAATAACCCATTTTGCTGGGAAGTTGTCTATATTGGTTGTCAGAAACTTTTCTAAGTGTTAGCTTCTCGAGGAAAATCATAGACCTTAATATCTGTTGAGACTATGTTTTACAATTCCCACCTTGCCTGAGATTATGAAAGGATTTGTTATACTTTGCAGAAAGTTGTCCACCCAAGATATGCAGAAAGTTGTGGAAAAGGGCTGTCCTAATCTATTCAGGAAGGTTGTTAACTCTGCAAAAAGGTTAAGGATTCATCTAAACCTCGATGAAGGAGAGGTGAGTTACCTTTTAAATTATTAGATGTCCTTGCTTTTGAATTTCTTTTTCATGGTCAAGTTAGATTGATTGTAGTTCAAGGGTCATTTGATTTCTCTTTGTGAATGTATTCTTTGAGGTTTTACGTAAGGAACTTACTTGCAGGTATGTGGTGCTTGCAATTTCCGTGGATCATGTGATAGGGCTTACTTGATATTAAAGGAGTCTGAGGGTGTCGCACGTACTGTAGATATTGTGCGAGTCTTGCTTGTTTATGCATTCGATTCTGCGGTTATATCAGGTGGAGCAATGCCTCCTGGTAGCGAGCTTATCGAGGTATCTGCAAGACAATTGCTCTCAGAGTTGGTTGAATTAAGTGAGACACCGATTGATCCTGATCATCCAACACCTGCCCCCAAGGCTTCTCCAAGAAAGAAACAGTCTGTTGGCTCAAGGACTGATGGTCTGGAAGATGTTGAAATGAAAAGAAGAGATTTAACTGGTCTTGAGTAAGTTTTCTTGGAGTTTATAATGATTCTTTTTCTTAAAAAGAAAATACTGGACTTCTTGCAAGGTATAATGGAACTTATACACATTGATTTTAATAGTGTAACTTATATGCGTTTATATCAATATTTTAAGAGTCCTTTTGATATAATATAACTTGTACGTCTCTTATTCTGGACTACAAAGGTGTAGGCAGGACAGCATTAATTTTATCTAAACTTGATTAACCATAGGACACACCCATTGTTAAAAATGTGTGGGATTTTGTGCTTTTCCTGTAATTTTTCCCTCCATCCAGAAGCTCCAATTTCATCCAGCTATTTAAAGATGTGTGGGCTTTTATGTTCTACTATATCAAATTCGAACGTTTGTTGTATAACTGTTAACTAATACATGCAAATTGCGCAATTCAGCTTAAACTTTAAGCGGCCAAGGATAAGGCGTTGTAAGTTTAGAAAATTAGTACCATACTGGTGTGGAGTGCAGATATGGTGGTTACTGCTACTATTGTGTTCAGTGGCTGCTCATACTGATTTATTCAAGTGAATAATCACACTTCTACCTTATAAAAAAATGCACTTGTAAGAGGTTTTGAGTTTTGATTTGAAGATTTCATGTTTCCTATTTTATTATTTTTCTTGTTGCTTATAAGCTAAAAAATGCATTGGGATGGGATACATTGTTATATTCTAAGATGAATATTTTGATGCTCACTGGAAATGCACCATGCTTCTCTGTAGGGGTGAAATGCCTAAAAGAAATGTTGAAATGAAGCAAGGAGATTGGGTCTGTTCGCAGTAAGTTCTCATTTACTTTTGGCATTCCTGATACATTGTCTACATGTTTATTTGTGTTTTACCTGTATATTTGATATGTACTCTATAATTCTATCAAGTATTATTAGGGACTTCAAAATCAAGCTTTCCATTGAATGAATGGTCCCAGAAGGACCCCCACCCCCACTTTTAATTTTTGGGGGCATTTAGTAAGCTCTCCACCTTTTTGCTGTTTTCCCACCTAATATATCTTCTTAGAGCTTCAGGCAACTAAATTCTCTTTCCTTTTGTGAATGACAAAAATTTCAGTTGATATATCAGAAAGGGCTCACTGAGTTGACTTCTCTACGTGTTTGTTTTTTTCTTATCCTGTGGACTTTTCTGATGCTAGTAAATGGATTTGGAAATAGAAAAGGCATTTTTTATTTGCCTAACTGTGCTTATAACAAACAAATTGTGTTAAGTCTTTTCACTGATTGAATTATCATAGTCCCCATTTTCCTTTTCCCTTTTTAATTTGATTTGGTAACCTTCTTTTAGGCCCACCCCCAAAACCTCCAGCCACTGCCATTCTCTGGGCAACAGTGAGTTTTATACCTTCCCACCCCCGTTGGTGACTTGAACGCCCTACCTAATGGCTAAAGTTGAGGAGCTCTACCATTAGAGCAACTCTTCCTCGTCCTCTTTTTTTCTTCCTTTCTCTAGTGTTACTTCCTTGTGCTCATGTTCCTGGCATGTACTGATATTGACTTGCTGCAGGTGCACTTTCATGAACTTCGCACGCAATGCACAGTGCCTGAGATGCAAATCAAAAGGACCTAGTCGAGATGCTCCTGTGGTTAAAGAAATGAAAAAGGGAGATTGGAATTGCCCACAGTATGTTGCATCATATGATTTACTAGCTGTTTATAAAAATCTCACAGTTTATCAAAAAAAAAAAAAATCCTACAGTTATGAAGCATTAAAACCCCACTTGTCAGATTATATAGTTTCATAGATGATGACTCCACTATGGATATCAAGAGTGCCTTCTTCCTTTTATAACTCTAGTTTGAGCTATTGAATTCACTGGCCTACTATAAATATAACCGAGCACTAACAGCTTAAAAAGTGACTTTGAAATATACTTATCTTTTTTTTGAATTCTCAAAAAGTAAATAAATATACTCATCTTTTCTCTTGATAAACTAATGTCAGTTTGCTTTATACATGCACGTATACCTACTGCAATATCACATTGTACGCTTATGATTAGGAAAAACTTACTCTTCTATAATCTGAGAACAATATAAGATGTTATTGTCCTGCACACGTTGTCTTTATGGCCTTCCAACTCGTTTTCCCTTCTCCTTTTCAGTGGTGTTAGTTCTCAGTTCTCGTCATTTTTTTTGGTCTCTGTAGATGTACCTTCATGAATTTTGCTAGCAATACCAAGTGTTTACGCTGCCAAGAGCAGCGTCCCAAGAGACAGCTGAATCCTGGAGAATGGGAGTGCCCCTCGTGAGTAACTTTCGTTGATTCTGCATGTTTCTGTTTTGTGGATTCTACTCATCATACTTATGGATTCTTGTGCAGATGTGACTTCTTGAATTTCAGAAGCAACATGGTCTGCAAGAAGTGCACTTGTGAACGTCCCAAAGATGCAAAGACACAGTCAAAATACGAGCAGCAACTTTGGACAAAGCCTTACTAGTGTAGCTAAAGATCAGCTCATACAGTCGGTTGAGGATATCATCACAACAAAAAATAGTTGACACAGCTTTTTGGTGCTTCAGGTTGAGTGGATATGGAAATGGGCTTGCATAACATATATACATCCATTTCTTCCTCTCGATCATACTTTAGCAACTAGGAGCTGTTTGTGAAGTCTTATTTTATTTTTTTCGTGAATTACTTTGTAATTATAACATGCTGTAGAATTAAATAAACAGCGTTTTATGGCCACTTTTTTTTTTTTTTTAAGTGTTAAGACTATATTGATTTATGGGTTAATCTATTCTTCTGGAAATTAGTTGTATGTGGGAGCATATCCAGGGTTTCCGTTATTTTTAACTTTTTACTTTCGGACTTTCTTCTGTTTCAGTTTGTTCACTTTGTCTTCGCGTGATGATTAAAGAGAAAGAAAATACCGTGGGTTATATTTTTCTAACTTTTATGTTTAAAGAAAATAGAGTATATCAGAGGTAGATATAATTGATAATAGTACAATAAAAAGAGAATCACATAAATACATCCAAGACGTCTTAAAGCTTTTGATTGAATAGAAATGAGCAATCTCTCAGAGACAATCTAAAACGAAAAACGGACAAGATTAAACATGCCTCAAGTGTTGCACACAATCTCTCACCTAATTATTTTATTCAGAAGTAAGAAATATCCCAGGACCAACCAACTTGTGCGAAACTCAATTATTTCACTATCCGTTGCGTAATTGCGTTAGATAGAACGAGAATTGGCCGAACGGATTATTCAAATTTGACATTTTCTAAAGATGGTATGTAGGAGTGTAAATACACACTTTTTCTCGTCCTACAAGAGGTTAAAATTCGTTCTCAATACGTTTCTGAAAATAATTTCCCATGACAAATAAGAACAACGAAGGAAATTCCCAACCGTTTGGCCAACCATGCTCTTAATTAAGATGGGAGTGAGTCAATTTTATTTCATTTTTTTGGTACTGTAAGTTGGAACGAACAATACTTGAATAAGCGAAATCATGTTGTGACAATACTTCACTCCATTCTATTTAGTCAGTGTGTATGACAAATATATAACATTGCCCAAAACAAAAGGGCATCTCTCTATGACCAAAACAAGAAAAAAATTCTACATATTTTTTCTGCAAAAGAATCTTACTCTTCCCCTATCTGGAAACATATTAATGGATAACAGCCACACCTTGCTCCCCAAGTTGATGAGGGAAGGCGACCTCTCCAGCAGCAGCAGCGACATGCCTACGCTGCCGCTCACGTAGGTAAAGCACCGTTAGAAGGCATACAAAGAGGGTGAGAATAGTTGCATTTCCTTCTTCCATTAGGACATCTTCCACCCATGCTTCCACTTTAGGGTAAACTTCTGGTAAGGAATCAATTACGTTAACCTATAAAAAAGAAAATAACCAAAAAAGGGACCATATCAATCAAAATATCAATTTAAAAAGAGAATATAATATTTCTACTATTTTTTTCTGTCCACTTGAGGACCAGTTACTACAGCCCCTCCATTATGCAAGTGAGGGGGCAATAAAAGGGCGTTTGCAATGAAAATAGTTCAAATAGTACTCTTTTGACAGACTCGTATTACATATACTAGTAGAGCACAGAAGTCAGGCTCCACTGATGTTGGACGATATTCAGCTCATCTGATCTCAACTACTTCTTTCAGCAATGTCTTTGTACTCTCGGTGGTTTCTATGAGTCTCTTCTAAATATCCCAAGTCCCTAATCCTAGCCAAATTTACAACCCTGTCCAGTTGCACATCATGTCTCTTTGTAACACCATGACCTTGAGGATATCTTTCCACATTGTTATTCCTCTGCTCACAATCTCCCACAACTTCCACGATCTAGATTTTACCCTTGCTGCCAATTATGATAACTTTGGATCTTTGACATGGCAACGACACTCTGTTTGAAGCATCTTAAGAGTCCCATGGCAGCCTCAAATACATCAAACCAGAGTATTGTACCATGTTTTCACAAAGCTAACACTATCACTCCTCCAACTCATGTGCTTCTAAACTTCATTATAAGTACGAGTTCTTCTTACCCTACAGTTGTTTAGGATTTGGATTGTGCTTTGTCTTCTTTCCACTCTAAATCGTCTACTGTATTACCTGCAGTTCATCCACACTCGTAGACATGCAGAGCCCAGTTAGGAAGATTATTAGGACCACCATTCCCCAGTAAGCTAATATGGTAAATGGACTGCATCTGATAGCTCCTGAAAACTCTGGTTCAATTTCTTTTTTTTGAGGAAGGTAACAAACTCTGGTGCAATACGACTCAAGGTTCTTTTATACTCCTAGGGAATCCAATCACATTCTACAAATGCCAAAAGCAAGGTCCCTCTGACAATCAGAGAGGCCTCATATTTCAATGCCCAAGTACTGGCGACCCCTTTAAGACTTCTGTTTTTATCAGGTAAATGGTTTCACTTATCACAAGGCCAAAATCGGCTGTATACCAGTATACCAAAAAGCAAAGAACCTACAACCATATATGGTTCTCTATGAAAGACATCCAATCCTCTATACAACCCGGAACTACATAGGTGTACCAAAAATAAATAAGGGATTGAAGACTACTCCTTTTTTTAATGACAGGGTATTGAAGACTACTCCTCAACTGTCCAAAACTCATTTCTATCCCTTCAAAAGACCCCCAGTTTCCTTTTAGGACATTAACTGATTAGTCTTCTCTTTGTCACAGTTTTGACTGGGGAAATAAGGGATCACCCAACGAATTTATGAGTGCGAAGTGGCTAGAGGTACTGAAACACAAAATGAACAATCAAGTATGTGTGTGCATCTGTACATGTATTTGTATGCAGTGAGAGAAATGGAGTAAACATTTACCAGGATACCATTGGCGTAGTTTTTCCTTATCCACAAGCTTCCAAGGGCCAATGTTACAGGCAACTTTGCAGCATGATCAACTTCCAATGCTTGATCGTAATAACGCTTGGCAAGATGAAGATCAAATGGTAGTCCCTGGCCATGCTCATGCATGTAACCCAGATTAAACATAGCTTGGGCATTAGATTGTGATTTTGCATGCATATATGCCTCAGCTGCACGGTCATAGTCCCGCTCAGTACCCTATAGAAAGCAGATGAATAGTATTCCATCACTTCATTAATGTGCAATTCAAGCCAAGGAAAGAAGAGATCACAATAAAGATAAACAAACTTTAGGCTACTGCCAGTGGCGGAGGCAGGAATTCTATCAAGGGGGTTCAAAAAAAAAAGATGTTGTTGCCTGGAGTCGAACCCGTGACCCCAAAGCTCACATAGGCGAAATCCTGAACCCCATCAACCGTTGAGCTACTCCTTTGACATATGCTCAGGGATTTCAAAAAAAATGATCTTATATATATAGTGTAATTTTTTTACCGAGGGGGTTCGGATGAACCCCTGGACACAATGTACATCCGCCCCTAGCTACTACTACTACTGGATGTAAACTAACATACCCCATACTAATATGTGAAGAGATTATTATTAGAATAAGATAAACAACTTGAGGCTACTTCTACTGAATGTAAAATAACATACCCGACCATAGTAATATGCATCTCCAATAAGCAACGCAGCATGTTCATTACCCTGCTCTGAAGCTTGCCACCACAAGGCATGCGAGCGTTGATGCCTCTCTTCATCACTGCAAATTCCAGATTCTCCCAAACACATGCTTCTTTCTCCATATTTGTCAAGGATCCATGCAGCATTACTTTGCGCAATCTCATAGCCTAACTCTGCCATTCTCGAATATAGAAGGAAAGCCCTGCCCACATCTCCTCTCAAATACGATTCTAGTGCCCATCTAGACAAAGAACTCCATGGTCCACGTTCTGCAACTAGTTTGTACAAGGAAGATGCCTGAAAATTGAAATAGCGGACGGCATGTGAAAAGGAGGAAGGACCACAAAAGGGAAAAAATAAAAATACATCATCCTTCAAGATAATTTTATGCAACTTGAAGATAAAAGCACTTAGAATTTATCACTGTGAACATAAAAGCTTCAGCAATTATTATATCATGCTTCTCTCCTATTTCTCAGTTTAGTTTAGTGTGTGCGCTTTGCATGAGTATCTCGCGTCAAACAATAAAACTATCTACAAGAAGTACAAAATTATTAAAAAATAGACATTGACATTAAAATAAATGTTATATCTATGTAGGTGATAAGAATTTCATATAGTTAGGTTAAAAAGTTATTTAAAAGAACGAGAACCTCTTTTTTAATATTTGTAATTCCTTTAATTATTTATTCATTTTGTTTACCAAAATTTAATTAAGATTTATATATGGTAAACATATTGATTTTGATAGTAATTGAATTTTCTTGGATATCGATTCCCCACATGTAATCCCCTCCTCATTTTCCCTTCCCCTACCCCAATTTTAAAAAAGGAAAAAAAAAGTCTTGAATGTTAAGATTTTTGATATAGTTCAAATAAGAAGCAAAATTTTAGTCAACTTGAAAGTACTAAATATAAAGAGTTCTTACCTATTACAAATAAGTAAAGATTAATAGCTATACCTTTAATTAATTTCAAAGTCCTAAATATTAGGATAATAATTAAATGACAATTATTTGTGGAAAATAGTAAATGACAATTTTATCTATGTAGAATTTTTTAATAAAGCGCAAAAAGTTCAATCAATATTTCTAAAGAACCTCCATACTTTTTAATTAATATTAGATGAAGGAGAATAGCCTTGAAAGTTATATGAGTTTGCACCTTTACAAAATCTATCGACGACTCTATACAACTCTATCTACATTCTCCACTTTACAAAAAAAATGTAGAAAAGATATGCCGGGATATATCCCAGTAGAGAACAATTACTCAGTACCTTCCATTTTATATGACTGTTTTGATAGGACATAGATTTTAATAATTTACTTTAATTGTTCATTATATTATTATCATTATTATTAGTAGTAGTAGTAGATTAGTAGTAGAAGAAAATATTAACATAAATGATAAATAGTTAGGGGTTGTTTGGTAGGGTGTATAAGAATAATATTGAATAGAGTGTATTAGTAATGTTGGTATTAGTTATGCTTGCTTGGTCATACATAGATTATTTCTTATGCATTGTTTGGTTTGGTGTATTAAAAATAACATACATTGCATAATTTCTAAAAAGATATTTATTTACAAAAATACCCTCCACAAATATGGTGGAAAAGATATAGAAAAGGTTTTGAGGGACAATTGTGTCTTTAACCATGATAATGCGTGCATTAAAAACCTTGCATTACTAATACCGTGGAAATCCATGTATTAGTATTAGTAATACATGTTTCAATACACAATTGAGTAATGTAAGCATTAGTTATACATAGGCTGAAGAAGTGTACCAAACAAGGTACTACTAATACACCTTGCATGTGTTATTTTTTCTAATACACTCTACCAAACGACCCCTTAGTTTCATATAGAAAGCCTCCCATCAAGTTTTAGATAATTGAGAGTTGAATGAAATAAGATTCTAGGAAGTTGTCATAGTTGTACCAAAACATTATTAATATACTGATATCAACTATTTTGGAAGGTCTAAAAATGAGAAGTGACATATAAATTGGATTGGAGACGATATATTTCCACTCCACTCTGTCAAGCAATTCTCGTCAAAATGGCCATGATAAATACATGGCTAAGAGATTCTACTTCGGGATTTGAAGCCAGTTTCTAAATAAGGTCATTTAGTACAATTAGTCACCAAACGTAAGGCACACCCGTGTTGTTGTTTCTTTTGGACAAGTGCCATAAAGCAAACAAGTCTTGTATGGTGTTGCAACTCAGGCAGCATATAGGAAAGATCAACCAACAACCATGTTCATTCATGAGAAAGTAAAATATAAGAAACTAATATAAGGTCAATAATCCCAGTAAATGTACGAGTAGATGACCAACTACATTTGACTCACCAGTGGAACATTCTTCTTAAGACCTACACCAGTATGGAACATTTTTGCCAGTTGATAAAATGCTTTTGGTTGACCAGCATCAAAAGCTGTTATGAAGTATTTGGACGCTATTTTCACATCCCTCTTCACCCCAATTCCTTTAAGATACATTACTCCGAGGTTGTAGAATCCACCAGCCTCTCCATTGTCTGCAGCCTTCTCAAAATACTCTTTTGCCTGCAACAGAGAGCAACCAGTATGTCAATTGAATCCTAGATAACTTTTTCAATAGAGTCTATACCAAGAATCTAACTACTGAAGCTTAAACTAAAAGAATAATCCTCTTTTTATGAGAAAAGTCAGTGATCTAAAAAGGTGATTTGATGCACGCAGCAAGCACATGAAAATGAACAAACTAGTGAACTAAGAACAATATAGTGTTAGAAGCTAAAGGTAAGCACATGGATAGAGAAAAGGAGATCCAAGTTTGCGCTATTAAGTATTGGGGAATAAAAGATGAAAAAATCTCTGTGCATTTACCTTGTCCAGAAACAGCAATGAAAGAACAGAATTTTACCTTAGTGTAGTTCTTTTCCACTCCATATCCTTTGACATAGAGATAGCCCAAACCATTGTAAGCAGAATAAAGTTGCTGCTTGGATGCAAGAGTAAGCCACTCCAATGCCTTAGTAAAGTTCCTTTCAACTCCAGCTCCTCTTGCATATATTTCCCCAAGAAGTTCCATAGATCTCGCCTCACCCTTCTCCACTGCCTTCAGAAACCATGTTAACGCCTTGGTGTGATCACGTCGTACTCCCCTTAATCCAAAGTAGTAGAATATCCCAATTTTATACATTGCACCAGCATTCCCTTTTTGTGCCTGGTATTCCAAAATCTGGAAGTCCTCATCCTCCTCACCTCGCGACTTCCTCAAGGCTTCCTTATTTTCCTCTGCTCCGCTGTGTATCCTCACTGGTTCAATCACAGGTGAGTCCTTTGATATCAGGAAACTGTTAAT
>JAJOOR010006240.1:0-24187 GCA_036250505.1 Solanum acaule
ATAAACCAGAGGGATGAGTCTTGGCAATTAATTTGAAAAAATAAGGTTCCTCTAAAAGTATCTTGTTTTAATTGGACAGCACAAAATGATGCATGTGTCACACCTGAGAAGAGAGAAACGGATTTGTCAAATAGGTGATAAATGTGAGAGAAGGATATGTAGGACAGAATCTCCTTTTCCTACAGTCTGAGGTGACTACTGACATACAGAATATGTTTGTAAATTTACCTGGGATCCAATGGTAATGCCGAATTCTTTAGAGATACATATTGTAGTTGAACGGGAAGAAAGCCACAGAACTCTCTGCGAAAGGTTTGTTACATTCCATAATGCATTGTATTGGCCCTTATTGAGGGAATGGAACTGGAGGTGTTTTAAGGGAGTTTCTCTTGCTAATCACATTTTACATCTTGATGTTTGGTGTAGTTTGAATAATGTAAATGCTTTGATGGACTTCATATGGTCCCTACAACTTTAAAATAAGAGTTAAGCTTTGTATATTTATTTTGTCTACAAGGTTCTCATTGGTGCTGGAACTCTAATAAGGTATTTGCTCATACAAAAAACAAAGGCCTCATTCACTTAAGTGAACTTAGAGTTCCACTCAACTGTCTGAACAATACCGAGTGTAGTACCCTTCGGGGTGGCCCAGTGGTTTGGGCTTGGGACTTCCATGTTGGAGGTCTCAAGTTCGAAATCCCTTGCCAGCGAAAGCAAGGGGTTTGCTTCTGGGTCGAGCTCGTCGCACCGGGCTTGCCTAGTGCGGGTTACCTCTCCTATGTGGTTTGCGAGCTATTGCATAGGAGCGGGGGTTTTACCCTGTGCGCACCCAAAGGGTAGCGGCTGCGGGTTTCCCTTGTCATAAAGAAAAAAAAAAATTCTCAAAAAAAACAAGACCGAGTGTAGTCTCACAAATTAGAGTCTGGGGAGGGTAGAGTGTAAGCAAACCTGACCTCTACCTCAGAGGTAGACCCCGTGTCAAGATAAAAACAGTCTAGAAAAAAGAAGTAATGGAAATAAAAGAAACTACAGACAGTAATAAAACACAGATTGTAGCAGAACAATACTACAACAAAATAATGTTATAATCATACTACACGAAACAACATATAATAACAGAAATTGAAGAACAAGAAACAAGAGTAATACTACGACTACTAGAATGGGCAATAAGTCCATACACTCCTACCTACTACCCTTCTACCCTAACCGTGTCCCCCACACCTTCCTATCTCATGTCCTCGGTGAACTCCAACTTCGTCATGTCCTATCTAATCATATCTCTCCATTATTTTTTTGGTCTACCTCTACCTCTCATAAACCCATCCAGACAACCGCTCACACCTCCGCACTTGCTATCCGTGCATCTATTCATCACATCCCCAAACTATCTCGACTTTGCTTCCCAAATCTTGTCTTCCACCGAAGTCACTCCCATCTTGTTCCAAAAAAAAAAAAATCCACTGTGCTAAAAAAAGTTTCATACCACACCATTGGGAGTAAATTACTAGATTTATACCACTCCTAATTTCACTTGGTCAAAATGGAAAAGAAAAATCAAATCTTTAGATGGCCCATTTTACCAGCAAACGATAAAGCAAACTTGGCACCAACTCCAGTAAGCGCAATGAAGTAAAGGAGACTTACACAGAGGAAATAGTACAGACCCACTGCAAATTTCTAGGAGCAAGAGCAGCAGCAGAACAAACCACTCCTCCACGTCTCTTCATCTTCTCTCCACTTAGATCAATTGGAACTCTGTAAAAGAAAGAAAAACTAACAGTGAAAACCCCATGAGGAAAAGATACAAAATTAGGGAAATACGCCCCCAAAACACGTGCAAAAAGGGATTTTGCAGAACCCCACCAATCAAAGAAAATGGTAAAGATAGACCAAAATTGAAATGGGGTTAATATATTCAAATCAATCAAATAACAAACCTGAGAGGGTTATTTCCAAGAAAACTGGAGCTTTGCTGCAATTTGTGCTGAGAAATCCTAGCGTGATGAGATTGAGGAGATCTCGAAGCGCATAGTTGTTTATTGTAGGAAGCAAAATGGTGTGTAGGATAAGAAAGAGAAAGAGAAAGAGACATCATTCTATATCTTTGTTTAAAATTCCTCAACTGTTTAAGTTATTTGGCTTATATGCCGGTGAATGAAGATAAACAAAGTGGAAATCAGCGATGGGTCGCCTGAGAATGAAAGGAAAATGGTGAGGGAGAGTGAGAAGTGAGAGTATAAAGAGAGGGGTGAATTATACGTACAAGAATTAGTGTGCCATTTGTCGAACGAAGAGGGATGAGTTGGACAACAATAACTCTGCCTCGTTTGGATTATTGAATCATTGGACAATTCCCTGTATAGAATTGAACCATTACCCTATTTATATCGTAATTCAATTGAACTATTAAGATTTTCTTCGTTAAATCATTTTACAATATCGAGAATCAAGTGGTACTAAAATTTGTGATTTTCTATAAAGAAAAATATATTATCATTCATATAAAAAAAAAAAAATTTAAACAAACATCTTACAAAAATAGTCAATTTTTTGTGAGGAACGTTTGTTTGTTTGTTTAAACTTAACAAAGTTAGAGTGGTGGATGATATATCCAAACGGGCCCTTGGAAAATCATAAATTGATTTATGGTTACACGTGTTTGGTTACTTTAACAGTGGAAAACATTTCACGTGTTGAGCTCTTAATCCCATGATAGATCCTCCATGGAAGATAACAGCCGTGAAATTATTATTTTTCTATATTTAGGTGCCTCTAGATACATATATCTCAAATACGTGATATTAAAATTAGATATAATTTATTCTAGATATATTGTATTCAAGTGGATTCGTGTATATACATAACAAATCTCGCTCGCTTCTCCTTCATCTTGTTCGTCACTTTCCTATGTATCTGGGATTCTAGATACATATGAATCTTGCTCGCCTCTCTCCCTATTTTTTGTATCTGGTTGATGTATCTAAGTGTATTTTCTTCAATATATGGTAGAAAATACTTAATTAGTGATAAGATACGTGATATTTTGAATATATAAGTAATAATAGTATATATGGTGGTGAAGTATGTCTGATCCAATTATTGAAGGTTAAAAAGAGAAATTAATTGCTTGTGAGTTGTGACCTATTCAATATTTGGGCCTAACCGGTAACCGGCGCACCGAAATCAAGCCTAGAAATTGCTGAAGGCCCAATTAGAGAACCAATCTAAATGGCCGAGTGCACAAATAACCATTTTACAAAAATATAAAGTTTTAAATTTTAGCCACTTAGTCATACATGTCTAAAGTTCAAATCAAGAATCTAAAATTTCTAAATACAAACCATCAAGTCTAGACTAACTTTAGATCAGGAAAGTCTAAATTTGAATTTTATTTTTTTCAAACTTTAGATCTTTAGGTGTTGATTTAATGTGCAATTTAGACAAAATGGAATTGTGATTTTGAGATATTGGATAGAAACAATTGATATTTTAGTAGGTAAATTAACACCCCAAATTATGAAATATTCATCGTGTATCCCGAAAAATAATATGTTACGAGTTATACTTGCTATTCAAGTGTGGTCCATAAGAAACTTGTCTTAAACTAGATATAGGCGGCAGGGGTGAAATTATCTTTGCCTTGTGATGCTGAATTTTGTGGCAAGTTTGAAATTTATCGATAAACACCAAAAATTGACACAAATTTTATTTTTCAGCAAGTCTTCTAAATTTTAAACACTCGTAATAGGTGTCTGCCTTGATTTAATTTTTATTTTTTTATTTTTTGGTGAGCCAACAAGTCCAGCAAATCAATTATGAACATGAATGATATTGTTTCCTAATTCCAATAATTATCTTGGACAGCTATTACATGTTAGACAGCAAGTGATTGTTTTCTAGCAAAATATTATCAACATACATGTCTTTACATGGGCTCTGTTATTGTTTGGTGAAAGCTATGTTATCATTGAATGTTTGGTTATGATTCCCTCTAAATAAAATATTTCATCTTTGCTTAATTGTTAATCTAGAGTATAGTTTTTTTAAAAAATTTGTAGTTGCCCTCTTGATGTTGACTTTAGAATTCAATTCTTTGGGTGACCTATTGCTACTTTTATGATTCCAAATTTCCAATTCTCAAATAATCATTCAATTTATAATTTTATTTTCAACAAAAGGGAATAAAATTGAAACAAATCATTCAAATTGCATAAAATTGGATCTATAAAAAGTAAACATAACATATAGGTCTATGGATAATGAATTTCAATTGCTATAAAAAAAAATTCCAAGTAAAGAGAAAAGCTAAACACATATGATTTGAATTAGATTGTGTACAATATCAAAAAGGAAATTATGTACTACTCCTAAGTCCTATGTATAATTGTATATGATTAGGGCTAAATTAGTCCCAAATCAGATCAGATCTGCTTGATTACAGTAACATCATTGTAAATCCACTTTACAGATTCACTTAGATCATGGCTCTCAACACAACAAAGTGCTAATCCAATCCCTTTCCATCTTCAACATTTTTTTTTATAATTCGTCGCTAATTCCTTTGAATTCATTTGTTTGATATAAACACCCCGAGAACAACCACTCTCCGAGGTAGGGTAAGATTTGCATTCGTGCTGCCCTTCTCAGATCTCAATTGTGAGATTACACTGAATATGTAATCCAGTTTTCTCCGAAACAATTTTCCCTCTTTCCTCCTAGATCCACTTGAAACATCACTCACAAATGTTCTGCAAAAAGATGCTACACAAATTGTTGTTGTTGCTATATTTTCTAGTTTTGTCAGGTGAAATGCATTCCACCATAGCTTTTCTCTTGAGAGAATTTGGTTTTTCCCTCATTAAATGAGGCTTAATTCTATTAACATCTGATTGTTGAACTGGCTTTAGAAAAAACTCTTCAGCCCCTTCTTCCAAACATCTATTAATTCTTGATGGAACATTTTCTGATGACATAATTATAACTGGAATATCCTTCAAATAAGATGATCCTTTAATCTTCCTCAATAAATCATAACCAGTCATTTCAGGCATGCTATAATCTGTAATTATCAAATTCACTCCCACTTCTCTTACTTCAAGAAACTCCAAAGCTTTACTTCCAGAATCCACAACAGTAACTGTTATAAAAAAAAAAAAAAAACACATTAGAAAAAAAGCCAATTAACAGAGCTACTAAGATTTTCGTCGAACAAAGAATTTGTTTTCACTAAAATACCTTGATAAGAGGAAGTCTTTAGAAGTCTTTCAATGAGTTTTCTATCAATAATACTGTCATCAACAGCTAAAACATGAAATTGAGTATCCATTATTTGCTATATTTGTTTGCAAGAAAAATATATGAAATTGTGAATTTGTGTGTTTGTTATTTGTGGGTTTGTGAGGTGAATATATATATATGGGGATAATGGGGATATGGTGTTGATTTCAAGAAGATACGGAAAATATTTGACAGAAGAGAAAGAGAGATACGAATGAAGATATCAAATCAGAATCTTAAGGATTTTCTATGTTGATTTTCTTGATTTTACAAATCTTTGGGACTTTGTTTATGAAAGTGACTCTTTGAGAAGGCAAAGGCTGGATTCAGTGCATAGTGGATCCCACCATTTGATTTTGTGTTTTTAGAAAAATCAATATAAGTATGTAAGAGGTGTCCCATGCGCACATGATATCTCTTTTCTCTCCGTTTTAATTTATGTGATTATATTTGATTTAACATGAAATTTATCTAAGAATAATTCTTTTCAAAAAAGTTTATAATTGTAATATGATTTATAAACATATAAATATTTATTATTTATTTTAGGGAGAAGTATCGAAAATACCTCTAAATTTGTCTCAAATTATTAGTTTTGTGTACGAACTATTGACAGCATTAAAAACACCCTTCTACTTGACTAACTAAACTTATACACACCCCCAATAACTCCCGATATGTCACATGACATAACAAATGGTCTCAAACTCTTATAGGAGCATGAGTTCTTAGTAAAAATCAAGAGAAATATTGAAAATATCCCTAAATTTGACGATAATTTAGGAGTGTTTTTCACTAATATTGCAAGATTGGGGTGTATTTAGCTCTAGTTAGTCAAATAAAGATGAATTTTATGTCACTTTTTAAACATTAAAGAAAAATGTGTCACACACATTTGAATAGGGGAGTATGTATAAATTTTCTCTGTTCCGTATTAGTTATCATGTTTCATTTTCCGAAAGTTATATTATGTGAATTTTGATCAATATTTAAAATATATTTTTCATCAAATTGTCATGAATAAAGTTATAATTTTCGTATCATTTGAATATCTAAATTTAATTGTAAAATATTGAGTTGATCTAGTCTAATTACTTGACTTTAAAAATTAATTAAATTGATTCTTAAGAGGACGTGTATTTCTATTGTTTTGTTTTTCTAATTTCTCTCCTTTTATTTAATGTTTGACAATATTGACCATACTTTTCTTTTGACATTTTGTTATATGAAGTTTCTATGGAAAAATATTACCATTTCTCTATTGTTGGACCACACGTTTTACGAGTGTAATCTAATAGCAAGTCCATTTTGAAAAATTGTACGTAGTATCTTTTATTCAGATCTTCTCTTTTGCATTTAGTCAATTAGTGATGAATTTTCTTGTTTTCCTATTTGTTTATACCAAATAATATAAGTGGTAAGCAACTATATACCAATAACAAATATTAGGTGGGATAATTGCATTGAACTCTATACTTTAATATTCACATCACATTTTTCGTGACATCGATTCTAGCCTTTATTAAGTTTATTATTACATACAATCGTACTATTTTCAAATCGAAAATAGAATTGGACGTGATCACAATTATTACCTAAACGATGTAAAGTTAACTTTATATTGCGGATTTATGGAGAACTTCCCTTGAAATCCAAGAAAAAAATCATGCATAGTTACTAGTTAGCCTTCATATGTAATTTACAAATTTTGTTTTTAAATTGCTTTGTTTGTTTCACTAAACAAAAAAATCGAATAAGAAAAACTATACATTAGCTAATCCTCTTACAAAAAAAAAAAACTATAGATTCACATGACCCACCGGAAATATATAGAAAGCAGATAATATGAAATTAAAAAATGAGACATTAAAATCAAAACAATATGTATAAATATAACAATACTCCACTAGTTTCAATTCATCTTTTTTTTAATCCGTATAAAAAGAAAATTATTATATTTCTATAATTCAAAATAACTGAATTTGAAAATGTTATCCTATCTTATTTTATTTCAATATTAAATAGTATGATATAAATTGATTTGATGTGCATTCCCCACAAAGAAATAAGTAGAAACACAAATAGTACTAGAATTTGTCTCCCTTCACTAATACAAGAGGCACATGCATCAACAGCTCTACCCCACATTTATTTCAAATCATACGTGCTCTGGACCATTTTGATGATGCTAATAATTCAATCCATTGCAGATACGATCGAATAAATTTTGTGACAAGAAAATATTCCTATTTTGCGTAAAACAAAAATTGCTATCGATATCCGTTATAAGGGAGATCGGAAATTGAATCTCACCTGATTCTTTCTCAATTGGTTGAATTGATTCGGGTCATGTGTTGTCTAAAGTTGGTACAAGGGATGTGGTATCTCAAAGGAATGCAAGGAATTTCCCCTATTTGATCAATTGAGTTCGTAGCACATGACTTATTTAGTGTGATTTAAAAATTCTGTATAATTTGCCAGCTAATACACAATCAATTGTCTTTCGTGAATTTCTTCTAGTAATATATTCTTTGTTTCTTAATTGTATCCATTACTCGATGCATAATCTTCAGAGTATAAAGGTCTTGAATTCACCTAAAACAAACTACTTCTTTGGTTCACTTTTACTTGGTCATTATTTTTAAAATAATTTTTTTATTTTTACTAGTTAATGTTAATATTGAACAAAGATTTAAAAAAAATTTGTTTTACCGCAATATTTTATTTATTTCTTAAATCATTTTCAAAACCTAAAACTATTCATCAATTAGTATGGGGTTGTTGCGGAAAAATATTCATATTATTTCTCCCTCTATTTCATATATTAAGTAAATTTGTGAGGCAACGCACCACCGATTAAGAAAAACATCTTATCATCATAATTTAAACTATATTTTGACTATTAACCTTTTGTTTATTTTCAAGTTATTCTTCAAAATAAAGATAGTCATTACTTGAAAATGTAAAACTTCATTAAAGAAAAGAACAAATAATGAAAGAAAAAAATCAAAGATTTATCTTGAATTTTGAACAACAAAAGAAGATTTAAAAATTCACTAAAGGGTGTACAAAATTCAAAGTGGACAAATAAAAGTAAGCAAAAAGATTATAAGATTCTCCAGGTCTTTTTTTTTCTTTAAAAATAACATGTTTTCTTTTTTAATGTTCACCTGTTTGTTTTCACTCTTCAACAAGAGTTATTATATCTCAAATGAGTCACTCAATTAAAAATAATTCACTTAAAAAGTTTTTTTTTATAACTTAAATATCACTTAATTATTATTTACTTACAAAAGTCATTCAACTTACTTTCGTTGCCATGCAGAAACTTTTATTTTAAGACAATTTTAAAAAAAATAAAATGCTACTCATTTAAATCATTTAATTGACCTTCGTCATTTAACCTGAGTCCTGCCCCACTACATATAATTATAAAATGATTAATTTTAAACAATTTCTAAAACAGGGACAAAAAATAAATATTGATGAAAAACATATTTTTTGGGGGGTCAACATTCAACACCTCATGTTTTTCCTCCTCCTCTCTTTTTTTCAAAAAAATAGAAATAAATCATACCAAACATGCTTTGAAGCAGGTGCTACGAAAGTTCCATGAATTTTTTTGAGAAGATGAAAAATATTTTTAAAGTTCTCTTGAAGGAGTCTTCTCCTCTCCGTAGACAATAAAATTTACGTTAAAAAATAAATCAAGATTGAAAACATTGTAATAATTATAACATTTTATTTTAAGCACATAATATTATAACTCTATACTATTTCTTTTAAAAGAAATGATATTGAACTTGATCGGTTTAATATTGACATTTGGAATTGACATACTTGTTTGATGATATAATTATAATGTTATAGAAAAAAATTGAGTGTAAATTAGTGGGCGTAAATTGTAATTACATTCCTCATTGGAGATGAGAACTTAGTATATATTTACCTGATGTAATAACTTTTAAATTTTTTCTCTTGTTTTAATTTTATTTTTTTTACTTTTTTTTTCATTTATATTATTTATCTCTCTTTTCCTCTTGTTTCAATTTTTTTTTTTTTCATTTTAGATTGTTTACCTCTCCTTTTCTTAATTCACATTTTTTCAATCTTTTACTTTTTACGATTCAATGTAATTGTTCGTCTTTTTTATTTTTGTCATTTAACATAACAATATTATTATTCTAATACTTGAATTAAAGTATATTTTAATTACTAAGTCATATTACATATTTATCTTCTTTTTTTTCTCTTTTGAATCATATTTACTTAAGTTATAACAAAATTTATTTTATGTCATATTGAAATTTGAATAAGAGTATTATGTTACTTTTTTGAATTTATATTTTTATATATTTATTTTACTAGTATTGACTTGTTATTTTATATTCCATGCTATTATTTTTTTAGTTTGGAATTGATAATTTATGGTGTTCTTTTTTTTTATTTGGTCAACCATTAGACTAATCTTTGACGTTATATTTTATAATATTTTTCCTTTGTCAAACATGCCATCCATGATGTTCTTGTAAAAATGAGTAGTTTTAGTTTTATAATTAATTAATTAAATATTATTATCTAAAAAATATCAACTCTTTTTTATAACATTTATTACAGATATATGTTTATTTATTAATTTTTAATAATTGATTTTATAAAAGTTAATAAGTTTAAGAGAAATGTTAGTACTCTTTTTCTTATTTACCCTTCTAATGGGATTCTTAATCACTTTATATTTTTAGGAGAATAGTTTAAGAATAATCAAAAGTATAATACTGAAAAGTAGCCTTTAATTATGTTCTTAAATATTTTTCTTAAGGGCGTGTCATACTCTAATAATTCACTTAGTAGGGTTTGGACACTCAATTTCATTTCATGATTTGAAATCAATATTTACACATGCAGTTTCATCTCATCATTTCAAATCATGACATAAAATCTTAAATTCTACAAAAAGTTTAATTTAAAAATTTCGTAGTATGATTTTAGATTTTCAAATATAAAAATTGACCCACAAATTTATATTTGTAAAAATACACTTCCATTTTATAGCTACATAATTTTTTTACGAAAATATAAAAAAAAGTGATGAAATATTCACGAAATATTAATAAGATGATATAGTTATCAATTATATTGATTATGTTCAATTATTACTAAGTATCTTACACAATCATGTTCAATTTTATTTTTTTTCATTGAATTAAAATTTGATAAAAAATATTATTTTTTAAAAATAACTTTGTGATAGTCTATTAGACCTTTATTATGAAATTTTAAACTTTTTTCACAATTTATAAAAATTATATATTTATGAAGAAAAAATACAGTACAATAAAATTTATAATTTTATATTACATTATTTTTTCTCAGGTGACCAAATCGCCCCTTAATATGGACTAGAGGGAGTAATTAGGAAAAAACTATCACCAGTTGGAGGCGGTGCTTCCTCTTTTAGCCGGCGACATCTTCATCTTCATCTCCAGCTATGGAGGTACACAATAACAATGCTGCCGACGGACCTCATTCCATTCAAGGTTTATACCTCTGAATTAAAGTTTTTCTATCATTATTTCATTTGATAACAAAGAAATTGCTTGCCCAGCCCCAGACAATCTCAAACTGATTCAAACGCGGGCTCTCCCCTTCAATCACAAATTGTTGTTCATACTCTTAGTGAAATTTTGTTCGAAAATGAACTAGATATATGATAAAAGGAACAACTTCTTTTTGACCTAAAAAAAAATCAAATTTGTTAAACAACATTCATGCTAACTTAAATAGATATAACTAGCACACATGTGTGATATGGTTGATGATAATATGATTTATGTGTAATTTTTCATAGTATGTGTGCATACATGTTGAAAAAAAAATTATGGTCGAGAAATCCCTAGTGGTTAGTCGTCCAATCTCATTTGGCCCATAAGTTTGAAACTCAGGGGAATTTAGATCAGCCCCTCCATCCTGCTACCACTTAAAGGTCAGGCTTCATGCCAGAGGCAAGGTTCGAATGTGTAATGTGCGCCCAATCCACACATCCCACTTTTTGTTCTCATTCTTGTGATTGTTATCATCTCCTATGGGATAAGAAACTTATATTAGGTTTTAGTTTTACTAAAAACAATTGTAATGAAATGAAGCGGGAGACCATATTAATTAGGTTCTAGTTTCACTAGGATTGTAGCTCTAGGAACAAGTTTTATGATAAAGGATGATTTGCTTAGAAATAACAAAACAAAGCTGTTTGAAGAACTTTTTCCTTTTTTTGATAATAAATAAGTATCAATTCATGAAATGTTGTAATTCGCATGCATATAATTTTTAAGAAGATAATGGACAGCTGTTGGATTGTCTTGTTATTTTTGTGAGCATCAGTGCTAAAATTTTGGAATAGAATTAAAAAATTTATACGGAGATGATTTTAGAAGCTCATTTTACTAGTATTAGAATCTTTTTTCATTCTCAAAAAGTATTAGAATTTGGTGTAACTAATTAAAATTTACCAAAGAACATTGTAATGCAAATGTTAATGAAAGTAATAAAAAATGTGGAATGCAGTATCTACTATCTAAAGAAAATTGCTATCTGGTAGCTTATGATTTTATTCATCCTCTATAGCTGCCTAGTGTTTCTTGAGTTTGAATGGTCAGGATGACAGGTAGCAATGGTATAACCATTTCATCTACATAAATTTGCGAATGAAATAGGACAACAAAGAAAATGAAGTATTCAAGTGAAACACACTATTAGCCATTTTAATAAAGTTGGGGTCCATGACCTTACCTTATCAAAAACAGTTGGGTTCCATGGTTAGTCAACTTAGACCATGTAGCTTGGGGACAAATGTTAATTCACCATTGTTCTAAAGCTAGTTTCTAAAATGAAGGACTGTTGAATACCTTAGAATGTTCACAGTCATCTCAAAGTTAAGTTCTATAGAGTGGTTGTTAAACCGACATTGTTGTATGGGGCGGAGTGTTGGCTAGTCAAAAACTCTTATGTCCAGAAGATGCATGTTGTGGAGATGAGAATGCTGAGGTTAATGTGTGGTCATATTAGGATCGATAAAATTAGAAATGAGGATATTTGGGATAAGGTGGGAGTGACCTCCGTGGTGGACAAGATGAGGGAAGCGAGACTGAGGAGATGCGTATACGCACCAATGAGGCTGTGCGAGAGGTTGGTTATAGAGAGTACGAGAAGAGGCAGAGGTAGACCAAAGAAGTATTGTGGAGAGGTGATAAGACTAGATATGATGCAACTTCAGGTCACTGATGACATGGCCTTAGATATGAGGGTGTAGAGGACACATTAGGGTAGAAGGTTAGTTAGTGGTGTAGTGGTGTTGTCTTACTTAGGGTGATTGGTGTTTGCCATTGTACTAGTTGTATTATTGTAGTTCTTGTTTTTGATATTTATCGGTGTTTATTATTGTACTATCCGACATTTTCATGCCATGATTCTCTAATAAACACATTTAGTGTAACTTGATAAAAAAAGAAAAAGGAAAAAAAAAAAATGAAAGCACACTAACTGTTGATTGACAACTTTTTCATGTGCATGAACTTCAAACGTGATATTCCTGGTGGCTTGTCCTTTCTTGCACAGAATAACAGCCATTGAATGCAACAGAGAACCTAGGAAGGAAAATGTTAAGGCTTTATTCGGCTATTTGCTCTTCTGTTTCTCATTTCTTTTCCATCTATGTTTGACGATTGTGATTATCTCAAAATTTTAGTTTTTCAGTTTCTACATTTTTCCTTTTACTGCACACTTCAGGAAGTTTGACTAAGTTATTATCCTCTTTGTCTCTCTAGTTTTTTTTTTATAACTAGCCTCATTTAGTCATGCAACTTGTGCCATTTTCTTTTCAATGTTTTAGTATTGCTTGATTCTGAAGACAGAACTATGGTTTCCTTTATTGAAGTTCATAATGAAAGACTTAAGGATATGATTTCTGGAGGCTCAGAAGACCTTGATTCCTGGAACTCACTGATATCAGAGATTGAGAAAACCTACCCTGTAAGTCCAAATTCACTTGGCTTCATGTGGGTCAAATTTATTATCATGCTTGATATAGGACATAGCTTTATATTGGGCTTTTGTTAATCATGTTGTATTGAACTTGACTATTTTGGATTTTCTAGTTTGTATAAGAACAACTATACTCCAAGTCCAGTAAGCAAAACAACATTCTTGTTATTGAATTAGTTCACTGCATTGATCAATTTTTTGGTGGGTTTGGCTCTTCTATGGTCATGGCTTTGGGATGATTGTATGAGAGAAATTAAGTATAACAATGCCTAGACTAGGACGGAAACTGTTAAGAAAAATAAGCCCAAGTAGTTATGACGAGCATTTGCCCGACACCTACAATATATTGATAGATGCGGAGCCAAAGGATCAAAGACAAGTGGAAGTATATTAAACTTCAATGTTGTTACCATGGCCTTGGAAAAGATGATATGGAAAATTAATGTACCTCACAAGGTGGCTTGTTTCACCTGGTTGGTAGCTAGGGAAGCAGTACTAACTTAGGACAATCTAATGAAAAGGGAAAGACAGTTATGCTCCAGGTGTTTCTTTTGTGAAATAGAAACAGAGACAACAAACCATCTCTTCCTCCAATGCAGAGTGACAGAAATTGTGGCAGGTCTTTTTGAATTTGAGGAGAATCAGCTGGTCCATGCCAAGACACACCTCAAATTTTCCAGCACGTTGGAATAGAGAAGGGAATACATCAGGTCACAAGGAGAGATGGAAGATTGTCCCTGCTTGCATCTGGTGGACAATTTGGAAGGAAAGGAAACAGAGATGCTTCGAAAAGACGAAAACAAGAGCATCCCTTTCCAGAGTTTGAAGTTGAACTGCCATATAACCCTTCATTTTTGGTGTAACCATGTCCTCCCCAAAGAGGTGGAGGCTATTACTCACTTTTTAAATAGTTTAGGAGGGGTATAAATGATAGATCTTTTGGTTTTGCTTACTGTATACTCCTGATGTAATTACTACTGAAATACGCCATTGGTGTATTGTTGTCTATAAAATGTTAACTTTCTCAAAAAAAATATTAAGCTTCAACCTTCAATTGAGTCAAAAGCCCAGAAAGTTAAATTATGCATGCCAAAATCTTTTAAGACATGCTACATTGTTGGATTAGATGAAGACTACAAAAGGTGACAAAAAATTGTGGAACTCTATACTGATGGCTATATGGTAAATTGTATGGAAGGAAATAAATAAGAGTTTGGAAACAAAGAGGAAAATATTTGTGCCTTAAACCATAGATGTTTAGCTCTATTAACTTTTTGGTTTAAAAATGAAAATGTACAGGAAATAGACAGGATGACCAATTTCCTTAGTTACAATAAAAAATGATTAATTTCCCTGGTCCTTTTCACATGTAACTAGTGTACTTAAGATACATTTTGCTGGGGTTGTACTATTCATCAATTGCACTCTCTTCATGGTATTCTCTAATAAAAAAATTATTACATCTAAAAAAATAAAATCAAAAGCTCAAATGCAAAGGCAAATAAGTATAAAACTTCAACTCTCGATTGAATCAAAAGCTGTAAAGAAGGAGTAGGAGGAGAATGAACCCAATTACTTAAAAATTGATCACAAAGCAATGTGTATAAACTTCGTCTTTATGAACCTAATCTACAAGATGAATGAATGCTACAAGGATCCAATCTTATGTAGCAAAGTAGAATTCTTCAATAGAACTTGGGAGAGAAGCCTTTCTCGGAGTGACATTTCATAGACTTGTGAATAAAATCTGTATCTGTCCGTGAAAACTCGCAGGCTTGGTCAAAAATAACAAAAAGTCACAAAACAACATAACAAAATGTGTACAACAGAGATCACACATAAAGCTACTCTACAAAACGGCACCTCTCTGATTTCAGCGCATCGCGCTGGCTGCATTGGCTGCTGCCGTCTCGTCGTGCAGTTATGTGCCGTACTTTGCTCTGGACGTTTTAGTGTAATAGCCCGAACTTTGTGTAGGAGAATCCAAATGAAAAATGTTATAATCCATAGAAACTAGATGTCAATGGCTACAATTTTCTATTATAATTTTTTTTTGTTGATAAAGTTGAAATCCACAATTTTCTTTTATAAATTACTTTACCTTATCAAAAAAAGGGCTACAATTTTCTTTCATGAGTCATTTCCAAATTCCCCATAGATCGAGAGTTGTGCGTGCATCATTAAAATTGGGTCATGATAATCTCGGTTGAATATGTTGCTCTTTGCTTCTAATTCTAACTTCTCTTTCTTTGATCCGCAATACTCATCACAATTCTACTATTTTAGCATCATAAGCTACTTGGTTTAATTCTTGTCTGTCCATGCACACAACATCTCTATGTTGTTCGTACTCTTCAAAAATATCGAAGGGTGCGTGTTGGATCCTTGAAAAGTAATGCATTTTTGGAGGATCTGACACGGTGCAGTCCTAGCAACATAGATCATCCCCCTTCTAGAAGGATTCATCCTTGAATATGAACCTGCATCAAAGGAAGGATATTGAGTGAATCCCCAACAAGCATTCTTGGGATACTCACCTGGCAAGAAAGAATAAAGTAGTGTCCATGTACCCTCTTCACTAGCTTGCTCCATCTCCACTTAAAACACTTTTTTTGGGGATAAGATTAAGGACTCATTTTCGTTATACACCCAAATGTGATCAAAGTATAAAATAACAAAGTCACCATTGTAAGCACATAAAACTGCGTATCAACATTAAGCAACCAAACAAGAAAATGGAAGTTGGGTCGTGATTCACTTGATAGAATATGTTGCTCTAATTTCTTGCTTCTCTGGCCTTGATCTCCATTTCTCATTTGCCATTTTACTTTCTTAGCATCATAATCTTCTTGGTTGCTCTCTTGACCAGAACACATCATAGGTATTACTTACTTGCTTTCAGGAATTGCTCTCTTGTAACGGTTTCTGCTTCTATTAGGAGCTGGTGTAATCAATAGTCAAACTGTTTTCCTATTCCAGATTGGCATAAAAGTTTGGGGAAGATAAAATCTTTTAAGGGGCAATCACTTGAACATGGAAGATATGCATCTAGCTCTGTTGATGATATCAAAATTAATGTTAAACCAAAATATTCAGAGGACACTTCTGACAAAATAGAAAATATGTACTTGTCAGCAAAGTTTTTTGTTTTTTTCAAATCCAAAGAGCTCTTCTTACTTAGAATAGGTCGTCGATTCAGCATTAGATAAATGGGGCAAAATCCCTTTTTTTTCAATTTACAATGAGCTGTTCAAATCATTTTATCAATATGAGCATCAGCTGCACATTAGTCTTCCTCTATTCTATCAATTAAATTCTTTTTTATGTACACATTCTTGCTTTTAAAAAGGAAGCAAGGCCACCTCTGACTATTAGGACAAACAAGTGAGAAAAGCCCTTTCTATCTTATTAGTGAAGCGCACTACATGCAATTTCACGTGATTCTTCTCGTTCTTATATTTTTGCACTGTGTGCTCAACACGAGTAATTGTTCCAAATACTGCAGGATGATAGCAATACAATTTGTTTGGCTTTTGACTCCTTTTTGTCTAAGTTTCCACTATGTCACTGGCATTGGAAAAGATATGCTTATCACGAGGCACGGCTATGTAATGCTGAAAAGGCTGTTGAAATCTTTGAGAGAGCTGTGGAATCAACACCATTTTCTGTTGGTCTGTGGGTTGACTATTGTACCTTTGCTGTGAGTTCGTTCGAGGATCCATTTGATATTCGTAGGTAAATTCTTGGAAATTATGCTTCTGTAAGTTTCTTGAAAAAGAGGCCAGCCTTACCTGCCATATTAGTTGTTAACTATAATGATGAAAATGTTTACATCTGAGAAATATTTTCAAGTGAAAAGACAATGAAACAGTGGAATTCACTACTGAAGTAGCTATAGGAGAGCATCGTTGCATCACATTCAATTAGATCAGCTAAGTCTCAATCCTAAACTAGTAGGGTCCGGTATATGAGTAATCTGTATCCGTTTCAGAGGGTTCATCCCAGTTAATTATTTATATACTGGCTGTCAACCCGTCTGGAACCATCTATGTTTTGAACATAGACAGAAGTAGCATCCCTGCATCACATAACACTTCTAAATACTGAACTGCAACATCATGGAGGATTGGTTGAGTCACAACTTTGTATAGCATATAATTAGACTTAGTTTCTTTTTGTTTTTACCTGTTCATATTCCACCTTTTATTTTCATACAAAGTGAAAACCTCATTGTGTGCAACAATATGCTTACACGTTTGAAAATCATTAAAAGCTTCTGAAAATTCAATTGTAAGTTACATTCATATTTAGTGAGATCATAAATAGTAATCCAAATAATCAGTATATTCTTTTAAACTTTTGACAGGTTGTTTACCAAAGGAATCTCCCTTGTTGGGAAGGACTACTTCTGTCATGTCTTATGGGACAAGTACATGTCCTTTGAGTTCTCTCAAGAGAAGTGGGGCTTCCTCACTCTAGTTTATGTACAGGCTCTACGCTTCCCCACAAAGAAGTTGCATAAGTACTACGAGAAGTACGTCTTGCTTTACTTTCTCTATTAGTACATCGAGCATTTGTCTTGGTTTCAGCTTCTATTTTGAATTTTCCTATTATTTCCTGATTCGTTATTTTCAAAACACCCATTTAGGACAGTAAAAGATTTACATGGTCTCCTATATTAATAAAAGTTTATTTTCTGAAAAATGGATACACAGTTTTAGTGCATTACCAAAAACACTGCCCTTAAGGCCTTAACATAACCTGAGCTGGTTCATGGTATGGCAAAAGGTGAACATTTCTATTTAATGGAATAGTTCTATGTGTTAGGTCAGCTCCTGCCGCCTCTTGCCACATTCTGTTTGATTGTATCTTCTCTGCTTCAGATTCAAAACATATCATTCGTGAATCCTAAAGAGTTCGTATGCCTTGTTAATTATCCAGCTTTAAGAAGCTTGTAACCAATTTAGAAGAAGAGATTCTACATCTCACTGATGACAGCCGTGAAGTACAACTAAAGGAGCTGTCTGATGCAACAGTTGTGTTATCAAATAAAGAAATTGCTCAAGTTGTTAAGGACCTCCAGGATCCCAGTGACGGTTCAGTCAGATTGAAAGCACTGTATAGGTACAGATACTGTGGAGATCAGCTATACCAGAAAGCGTGTCAACTAGAGGAAAAAATTAAAAGTTTTGAATCAAACATCCAGAGGCGATATTTCCAGGCAACTCCTCTTGACAACGATGAGCTGAAGAACTGGCATGATTATCTCGACTTCATTGAGAAGCAAGACGATTTTGATTGGGTATGCTTTAGTGTTCCCTGAAGATATTGGGGATTCCTGCTTGATTTTGCTCCAAAATTGTAAACTATTCTGCTACAGGCCCTAAAACTGTATGAGAGATGCTTGATATCCTGTGCCAACTATCCTGAGTTCTGGATACGTTATGTTGATTTTATGGAGACTAGGGGAGGACGAGAGCTAGCGATGTTTGCTTTAGAACGAGCAACAAAAGTTTTCTCAAAGGTAACTTCAAAATACTTCCTGGACAGGCTTGGTCGACAATGACTTCAATTTTCACTTGAATGTTGAATCATTTTTCTTTTATTGATTGGTCTGTCGCACTGCTATAGCTGGATCTGGTTAAGTGAATATGTAAGTTAACCAGTTATAATCTTTTTTGAAACTTAATCAGCTATAATCTTGAGGGATTACTTCTTTTAACTTTTAAATTAAGGAATTTACCAACCTCAGGTTCGCGTTGTGGATCACATGGTTTACCTGCAAATATGTTCACTAGTTACTGTTATACTGCTGCATAAGAGCAATTTCTAGCAAGTGCTGCTTATCCCAATTGAGGAAATGGTGACTGGTCCGTATGAATTCTGGAGACCAATTTTTACCAGTTAAATTATCAATATCAAAAAGGTCTCATAAAAAGAAAAGAATCAATAAGGAAAAATTTGAACATTTGTTAGATGGAGTAGTACAGTGCGTGTTTCAATCTGAGGGCACCAAGAAGCACATTATTTTCCCGCAGACTGTTCTTTCTATTGCAGTGCAACATGTTGAAAATAAGCTTCATTTGAATTATTCTAGTTGAAGTTTTCTTTCCGAGTTTCTGATGGTTGGTGGTTGTGGGATTACACTGGGTATATTGTTGTTTCTGATGGTTGAGTTTGTAAATTTGTTGTTGCCTGGACAAGTTCTGCACCGAAATTTCTAGAATTTGCTTGTGAATGAAATTACTTGCTAGAAACACTTCAAAAGAGTGATAAGATAAAAGGACGCAGTGTTCCAAAATTAAATCATACAGTTGATTTCTCTGGACACCATATACAATAGTGTTTAATGTTAGGCGAGGACTCTTATCTCTAAGTGCTTCTTGCAGAATGTGCCAGAAATCCATCTTTTTACTGCTAGATATATGGAGCAAATTGGAGATCCAGATGGTGCTCGCGCTTCTTTTCCTCCTATTAATGCAGATTGGGACTCCTGTTTCATTCAATATGTTACTAATCGAGCAAATATGGAAAAACGTCTGGTGCGTACTAGGTTAACCAAGTTGTCATAAATTGAGGAACAGTAATTATTATAAGACGTTGCTTCCTGAAATTTGCCAGGGAAATTGCTCAGCTGCTTGTGATATTTACAAAAGAGCAATTAATATGGCAGTGAAGGAGCAGAAATTGCAATGCATTCCTATGCTATACATTGGTTATTATCGTCTTAGACACATGGTATGCAATTTATGCTGCAGCTTAAAACACATTATTTCGCAATTGTTGGTTTAGTGGTTTCTTTTGATGTTTCACTGGTTGGGGAGGGACAAGGGAGTGGGAGATAGAGAGAGAATTATGGATGCTTACTTGATAGATCTCTTTGGATAATCAGTTCTAATCATATTACCCCCTATTTTGACTTTTATGCCTTGATCTACCGTCATAACTCATACCATACTTTAAGTTGAGTTGCTGCTTTCCTACTCTAATGATCCTTAACCCTTAGCTTTCATTGAAAGGGAGACGAAGCTAACCAAAAATGGGCCAGAAAAATGTCTCAATTTTGGAAAGTTCGAGTAATTTGTCTGGAGCCAACAACAACGTTCGAAACTCGGGGATGATATCCCCCTTTACACTTCTCCACTTATATGCTGGACTTAGTTTGCTTGGCACAGAAAAGAAGGATAAAATGATTGAACTCTTGATACAGAACAAGAGTAAAAGGAGATGTAAGAGTAGAAAATGTTGATATGACAGGGAGGGAAATTATTCAGCTGTCACACAAAAAGGGGACGACACATAATGGTATACATGAGGAGGAACAGGGAAGAGGAAGGGTAAAGGTGGTGTTGGAGGAGAAAAATGGTGGGGTAAAAAAGAAATGGTCGATGGATATTAAAGTCGTTAGTTGGATGTGATGGAATGAATGACCTAAACAAAAAGGCCAGAATGGGGGTAGACTGACTTTGTTTTTCAAGAAACTAAAAATGGAGGCAGTGCTAGATAGTGTTATAGAAGTGTGTTGGGAGGGGAGATGGGAGAAATATGACTATATGCCAGCTAGAGGAAACTTTGGTGGTATACAATTTACTATGAGATGAGAGGAAATTAGGAAGTATGGAACAAGGAGAAGTGAGTTCACGTTAGCGGCTCGGTTTAGAAACACCAGGAATGGATTGGAGTGGGGATTCTGAAGGGAGTGTGTGGTCTTACAGGAAGGGTTCCAAGGAAACTTTTTGGAAAGAGGTGGCAGTTGTTTTCGGAAAGGGGAATATCCCATGGGTGGTAGGAAGGGACGAAGGAGTTTTCGGAGTTTATCAATAAGCACTTCCTTATCAATCTCCCTTTGACAGTTGCTAGTCTTACTCGGTATCTTCTAAATCGGGCTTAATAGGTCCCGGTTGCCCGCTATCCAGGAAAAACCCTGAGCATCCTCTCCCTTTTAGAAAGCCCTCGCCCAGGCCCTTAGTACCTGTTTGAGGGCTTACCTGTGCAGTCCTGGCTGTAACGGGCTGGCATGTCCCATCAGACATGGATCTATTTACATAATTAAATATAGACTCAAAAGAAATCTGAATGACTGGGAAATTCCCAGAATACTTGAATTGTTTAAGGTTCTGGAGAATTTTCAAGGTATACAAACAGGCGAGGATTATTTATGGTGGCAAGGGCACAACAAAGGTAGTTACAAGGTGAAAGAAGGATACAAACAGATAAGTCCTGGTGGCATTCAAGACTTCAAATGGCCTTTGAAGCAAATCTGGAGGTCCAAAGTGCCACACAAAGTGGCATGCTTTACATGGCTACTAGCCAATAAAGCAGTTTTGACATTGGATAATGTGGCCAAGAGAGGAATCTCTCTATGTAACAGATGTTCCTTATGTGGTAAGGCTAATGAGACAGTGAGACATCTCTTCTTACATTGCAGCTTTACTGAGCAGCTGTGGCAGATTTTCCTTAATCTCAGAGGCATATCTTGGTGTATGCCTAGCAAGATTGATGAGACTATTCAGTTGGGAGATGGCTGGAGTTGGGGCTACAAACAGAGAAAGATGGAGGATGATCCCTGCTAGTATTTGGTGGACTATATGGGGAGAGAAACGAGAGATGTTTTGAGAATAGGAACAACAACTTGCAGGAAGTAAAGCTTAAGTGTATTTTGTTGTTCTGCTTTTGGTGTACAAATGTCTACTCCAATGAAACTGAGTCAATCATAGATGTTTTAGGATCCATTTAGATTTGGTTCAGTTTTTGTATAGATTATACTTCCTTTCTTCTTTTGTAAATATGGTTTTTCAGTACTACCTAAGTACTAAATGAAATACAAATGATACCAGTTTCAAAAATTAAATATAGAAGTTTATTACATTTATTGGGAGATAGCAGATAGTTGCTCAAATGTAATCACGAGAAAGTATTGTCACTGAATATCTAGCTCAGTAAAGGGTGAGCGAGACATGTTTGGTTTAATGAAATTCTGCTTCATAAAAAATGAGACATGTTGTTTGGTACAAGGTCTTGTTTTTGTAAACCATTTCACACTGAAAATAACACAACTTTTGTTGTAATCGCTCTTTCTATGGATCTTGCTCATTTTCTTGGACAGAATCTGATACTACCTTTCATTGGTGCCAGATCACTGCCAGTGTGGAGGCTGCAAGAGATGTAATAATTGATGGAATAAATCGTTTCCCTGGTTGCAGACTTCTTTATGAGGTATGTTTTCCTTATCTCTGTTGTGGAAAGGATGCCCTTTTTGCAACTGGTAGGTTATGTCAATTTTGCCTCCTCCAAATTGAATTTCCTTGGCTGTTATTTGATGAGATACTCAGGAAGAAGTGAGGTCCACAGCTTCATCTTTTGTATCAGATTGTAGAAAATTTATTTAGTACTATTATGAAGTATGTGAGTGTTATGTAACTTCATGTTATACTATTGGTTAAAACTTTTTTTTTATGGAAGTAGGCAATCTTTTGGCTATACCAAGCAAGAAAATAGATTATGACATCTGAATCACGCTTCCTAAATAGGAAGGCTAGGCGATTGTTGTCAAATATAATTTCGAAAGAACATATCTGAGAAATCCCAAGTGCAGTACCTTAACCTCTCTCTTGTGGTTTTTGAAGCCATGTCAGGACTCCACATTAACATGTCTAAAAGTATTATCTACCCTGTTAATGAGGTCCCTAACTTGGAGAATTTGGCAAACATCATGTGTTGCTCAATTGGATCTTTTCCCACAACCTATTTGGGGTTACCATTGGGTGCTAGTTACAAATCAGTTGGGGCTTGGAGTGGTAATGTGGAAAAGTTTGAAAGATGATTGGCTTCCTGGCAGCAACAATATCTCTCACTAGGGGGCAGGTTAACACTCATCAATAGTGTCTTGGATAGTATTCCCACCTATTTTATGTCCCTCTTCCCCATGCCAGCTAAGGTGCAAAATCATCTTGACAGGATTAGGAGAGACTTCCTCTGGGAAGGTAATAGTAAGGACCACAAATTCCACCTTGTGAAATGGGCCAAAGTCACCATGCCAAAGCAGTTTGGAGGCTTAGGGATTAAAGACCTGGCATTACATAACAAGTGTATGCTTATGAAGTGGCAGTGGAGGTACAATCAGGAGACAACTGGTCTATGGAAGGAGGTGCTCCAAGCAAAATTTGGTAGCACTCGTCACTGGTGCTCTAATGAAGTCACAATTCCTTATGGTACAGGGGTCTGGAAAACTATAAGGAAGTTGTGGGAGGTCTTCTACAGCAATGCTACTCTCAAGGTGGGAAGTGGGGAGCACATCCAGTTTTGGGAAGACACTTGGCTGGGAAACGTCCCTCTTATGAACGTATTTCCAAGAATATTTCAGATTGCCTCCAATCCAGTCTCAACCATCTCTCAGTGTTGGGAAGATAATATTTGGAATGTGACTCTGAGGAGAAATCTAAATGGCTGGGAGTTGGAAGAATTTATGGCCCTCATGGCCTCCATCCAGACCAGTTCAGTCCAAGCCAAAGCAGGGGTAGACTCACTTGGGGAAGTAACAAGGATGGCTCCTATTCGGTCAAAGGAGGCTACTTACATCTAAGTTCAAGAAAGACACTTATTGATCTGTGGCCCTGGAAACTTATCTGGAGAACTAAGATGCCTCCAAAAGTCATATGTTTCAGCTGGGTTAGTCTTAATGGTTCTTGCTTGACACAGGATAATCTTATGAGGAGGAAGTTTCGTTTAGCCAACAGATGCTACATGTGCTCATGCAACCCAAAATCTATCAATCACCTGTTTCTTCATTGCACTGTTGCCACAGACCTTTGGAACATGTTTTGTTCTCTCTTTGGTCTGACTTGGGCCATGCCAGGCTCTTTGAGAGAGG
>JAJOOR010006241.1:0-28039 GCA_036250505.1 Solanum acaule
ACGTCATCCTCATTTGAAAGATTTAAGAGGGAATCTGGGAGATCCGTGAACTCACCATCTGAGGTAGCTGATGAATCAATAAAATCAGTGCTGCCAGTTCTGGCTCCCAACATAGTTCCTGAAATGATAACAACATACACACATGAACACTATCATTACTATTGCCATCATCAGGATATGCCCTTGTTAATGGCTTACTGTATCTCCAAGACTCATACTGCTACATTTTCCACTGTGTTCCAAAGGAGGAGAATAGGCTAAACAGATGGAAATTCCAGTGTATGAAATAAAGAGTTCTCACCTGATTTTGGGGAGCGAGAATGCTGTCTACTTCCAAATCCATAAGGACCACTACAGATATTTTGATGGTTATCACTCCTTGAACGGAAGGTGGACAACTGTTTTCCTTCAGGACTACTGAAGATCTTTCTCTCAGGAGATAACTGTGATAAGCGAGGCCTCTTAACAGCCGAGCACATTTCAAAGTCAATGGAATTATCTTTAAGAACATCCGTAATTTCTCTATCTTCCATATCAGGCTGAAAAGAATTCCTCTCTTCTCTTAATGAGGAAGAAAGCCCCTCCAGAAACCTACTTTCTCTTAGAATTGCATCTGGACCATTATCGTCTACTGAGATTGAACACCTACTATTGTAGGCAATATGAGAATTAGCGATGGCAGGGGAGACAGGCATGTCTCCAAGTGCTTCTGGGAAAGCATTGCGCAAGATATCAAGATCTGATTCTTGAAGCCCAAGGTCATCTGAGATACAATCCCCAAGCATACAATTCCCATCACGAGCCTGAGCTTCAATTCTGACATCCTGCCTAAAATCAGTTCCATGTCCATTGCAATCATGTAGATTTGGCACATCCAGAAAGCCAAGATCTGTGGAGTTGAAAAACTCACTTCGAAATTTCGTCCGCATAGTATAGTATCGTCTACGAATGCTGTCTGCTTTCCTCTTTCCAGCAACATCTTTGCTTCCTTTAAGATTTTCAGATCTGTTAAACTTTGACAATGGATTAATCCCTGAATGTTCAAGCTCAACCATGCGAGCAGAAGCTGGAGCTGCAACATCTGAATCATACAGAAGCGAATGCCAACGATCCTGCAGCTCTTGCAACGTGAATTTGCGAGAAAATCGTACTGCTCCTTTAGCAAGTGCTTCTAAGGATGCACCAGCCTGCAGCATACAAGGAAAACTGAGAAAGTTTCTTTAAAAAACAACAACAGTTATGACTCAATCCAAAGCAATTTGGGTTGACTTATATGAATCTTCACAGACCATGTTGCTTTATATAAACTCATCTCCGGCAAATATTATACAAAATAATAATAAGTTAAAAAGTAATAGAAGTTTGTTATATTTTTTACTGATGTATAAATCTTTGGAACACTAAACAACTTCTAGAAAGGCATAGGGTGTAAAGTAAAGTGCTAACATATATTTCGCTAAATCTGCATGAATCCCAAGAAATTATAAGTCCTTCGAGACAACTTCCTGCCAAGTGATTTTAAATCTATCTCATCCCTTTTTAACAAGTTCAAGCATCATGGTTTCATACCTAATGGACCAGTGCATCTTGAAGTCGACACAAGGCATGACCAAACCATCTCAAGTGACCTCTCATTTTATACTCGAATTGTGCTACTATTTTCTCGCGAATGTGGTCATTTCTAATATTGTCTAGGCTTGTATAATCACACATCCATCTTAGCATTCGCATCTCTGCGCGACATTTTGAGACGTGTGGAACTTCAACAGTTCACCATTCCTCCCATATAAAATTGTTGTTCTTATGACTGTTCTAAACCTACTTTTCATTGTGGTAGGCATCTGCTATGACATGACACCCATGTTGAACCATCATATTTTGATTCTATGTGTAACATATTCATCATCATTTCATTCTCTGAGAACGGCAACCTAAATACTGAATTGTTTGTATTTGGGTACCGCAATCCTGTCTAATCTCACCTTGATTTCGCTCTTCGTATGTTGACTAAGTTAGCCGTGCATTTATTCAGTCTTGTTGATAAGACTAAGCTATGAAGCAACTTAGAGTGCTAATTAAAAAAAATTAGATGTTGAGTAATGATATTCAAGACAACAGTAGACGATGAAAAGATAAGAGACAGACATTACCTTCAAAGAAAATAACTGAAGTATTTCTATCAACTAGCCAACCAGCAGACAGCCATTTTTTATTTATTTTTTTGATATGTGAGCCAAGGTAAAGAAAGAAAGAAATTAATTGTGCGTAGATGGAAATTAAGAAGAATATAGAAAGAAGATCCGATTCAGAGACAAACTAAAAAATTTCCAAAGCTAGCCTTTAGCGTACAAATTGAAAAACTGCTAGTTCATAGTAAAACAGTGAAGAGGCACAATGAGGCTCAAAGCCAATCATCAAATCGAAGAACTGGAGTACCTATGGCAATCAATGTTTAGCTATTAACAACAATGATGCATAAGTGTCTTTCGGAACATTTTTCAAACAATAATGACGTACAAATATCTACAATCACATGATCTATAAATATACAAAAGAACTAGATCATTTTATTCTACACACATCTCACACTCCCAGTCTGCTTGCAGCTAAAACATCCAATTACGTAATAAGCAACTGCTAGAGCAAAAAACACCTAAAATTCGCGGAATCTCTCGCATTGATTTGTTAAAACCCAGTATTCTCCTCTTTAACCACAATTTCAGCAAAAAGATTTAAGAGCATGAGTTTTTGTCAGTCTGTGTACCTCGCATTTCCGGCAAATTATCTACCTTAGACTATCTAAAAAAGCCTTAGCATCCCTATATCATCCTATCAACTTAATTTTCCAATGTTAAAATAGATTGAGGTGTTTAAACATTGAAAAATTGAAGAAACATTAACACAAACGTGCCAAATGGAGATACAACAATCCGGAAAAACAGAACGATCAGAAATTTATGCGAAAAAAAAAACGAGTTGAGAAAAACTGTAACCTCAATGGCGTTCTTTAGAAGGAGGTCGTCTTCGGGAATCCATGAAACAGGAAGTGGAGCAGAAGTTGCCATCTCCGACTTGTAAACCCTAAAATTCAGGTTGATTCCATAGCCAGGAAGCTATATCATTCTCAATTCTGATTCAAGAAAGCGAGAAAACTGATTTCTGGAAGTGGATTGGGGAATATTAAACTCACGGTGATGGTTCGGAATCGCTACTTTGGGTGACAGAGTGACATTTTGCGGATTGGGAAATGTTTTTATAGCTTCTATTTTCTTTTGCTGTGAAGCGTTGTCACGGCGTGGGTAACATGCTTCACGGAATACTGATTTTTCCTTTCGCCGTTACCGTAGTACTTTAACGTCCCTTTTTTTTTTTGCATAGATTTTCAATTTTTGGAACTTGCATTGGTCAAAGATTTTTAAAAAAAATCTTCAAATATTCAGTCAAAATAAATTTAATTAGATCTCTTTAATTATTTTCAAGTTTTTAAAAGTTGGCTTATACAAGTTTTGGGATTTTCTTTCGTAAGACTTTAAACTTTTTTCCAAAAACATACATGTCTAAAACAATTTCAAATACTCAAATTATTAAGTTTCAAATCTCTTCTTCATTTTAATTAATTTAGAGATTATAACAAAGATCTAAAAAATATATTAATATCCTTAAAATAAAAAGTAATCTGTAAAACGAACTTGATATTACCGTTCCAATTATGAAATATTTTCCATTAGGCCTCATTGACTTTAGAGAACATATAAGTATTGTAATATTCAAATTTCATTTAATTTTCAGCTTAATGAAACTGTTAATTTATTCAAACTCTGTTATATGTTTTTCAAAGTTTTAAATGAAAATTATAACTCATAAATGTTGTAAAACAACTTTCAAACACAACTATTTTCTAAAATTAATTCTTCCAAAACAAAGTTCTAAAGAACACAACTCCTTGATTATGTGTCGACTTCCTAACAAGGACAGTGAAAAAATTTTCAACTAAATATCTTCTATACAAAATCACGTTATAAGAAAATTAATATTTTTTTATTCATATATAATAGATGATAAATCTTTAACCACACAATTTCCTAATAGCATCCATAGTGCCAAACGGATCTAAAGCAAAAGCATATTCGGGGAATTATTTGACTATGCCAGTTCAAACGAAAGTTGTATTGTTGATACCTTTATCCCTGCAAAATCCTCTTTAATTTTTTTCCTAAGAAGAAAAAATGTGGATGAACATATTTATCAGTCCAAATTAAGATTATTTCCAGCTGCTAATTAAAACAATTCATGATAATATACGAAGCTTATAATTGCATCGTTACAATTGGATACAGCTACCAAATACATACATTTTTAACATGTAATCTATGTGGTAGATCTAAGATAACAAGTACAGGGGAAAAAAATTGATGAATCAGATAATTCAGAATGACCTAAGTAGAACTATATAGATCTTAAGTTAAAGTTAAACAGCTTAGCTCCATTGATGACAAAATATTAAGAACTAGATTCACAAATGAAGATACATATTGCATAACATTCTAAAAAAGAACCTAGTGGTATGGACAGCTAACAATCAAGTCGAAATGGAAAATTGATTAACTGAACATAAGTTCAAGGCATTCATATATATAGGAGTTGAAACACCTAGAATAATAAAGTGCTTAATACAATAAATAGGAGAGGAACCAAATCCAGACTCAGAGCAAAACCTAATTAATTAGATAAAGTAGTAGTGTTTGCAGCTTGCAATATTTAACTTTTTTAGTAGTAAGATATAATTTGGGAAGTTGATTCGAATAAGTAACTCAGCATTAAGGTTTAACGCCATTGCTGCAAATTGATGTCCTCAGGAGAGGCGTAGATCACGAGAACCAAATCCTCCTTCATTGTGAAGATTGGGATGCAATGGTTGTAGGCGAAAAGCATAAAGGTTGTGTAATCCATTCGCAAATGCCACAGCAGAGTTGTAAATCCCCTCATTTTCCACTACACCATACTTTGGATCTTCACATTTTGCTTCCTTTGATAAAGCAATTACGTGACTTTTTGTGTTAGTAAACAATCCCATTAATCAACCAAAAACAAATAAATCAGCATATGAACTGAATTTATAAAGAGATACTTACCAAGTCAAGTACGAGGTTTCCATGTTGCTCTTCTAAGTTCCTCACCTATTTTTGTCATATTGAAGAACCCATTGCACTTTGTAATATGTCCCAGGCAAAATCATAAGAAAAGTAGAATTAACAATGAAAAACTTACCTTCTTCTTGCAGGTGTCTGTTTGATTCTTGATCACATGGTACTGTAGGAAATCACAGAGCAACTTATAGTTAAGTATGTAAATAATACGAATTCTAATCGTATTTGCTGACGATGTAAAACACACACCAAAAAAAAGAACACTAAAGTGTAGTTTGATCGACCTATCATATGATTAATTACATGAATGAGTCACCAAAATATTACTACTGTACTATTCTTTTCGTTTCAATGGTCTTCTCTACCAAGTACTGATTCAAAATGGGCTGGGGAGCAAAATCTTGTAACAAGACAAACAATTATAGCAATGAAAGGCCATCCAGGTACAGAAGAAAGCACATTAGCTCACTCCATAGCTACCACTTACACAGACAGAGACCATTTTCGAGATTGCACTAAGCCTCTTCAACAGGCCCTAATGGTATCATCCCCTGACTAACACAGCCATCAACCTTCTAAATGAACTTTCTTATGATGCAATGTGACATACTGCTTCAACACAACTAGAATTGGGCCTCAACGTAGTTGTAGTGTCACCAACCATTTTAAAAGGCTTGTTAAGCTTAGTGAATGTTTTGGTGCACGAGTTGCTATTGTTGAGTGAAAGCCCAATGATTTGGGCTTCTGGAGATTGAGGGTTGAGCAGAGGGCTATGTTTGAAAGATCAAGTGTGTCACGCATTGTGTGTGGCACAAACTAGCTACATGGCTTATGGAGAAGGTATTTGAAGTGTGTTGTGATTATGATCTAGGAGAGGTTCCAAAAATTGTTGTGGACACTAATGCTGCTGCTGATCAAGGGGTTGAAGCATTGGTTCCTTCTATTTTAAAGTTTCTACAGCTAGGGTTTAGTTTTAATGATGACAAGCTTAATGTAAGTGCTTTCTATGTACGCAGGATTAAGCAGCTTAACACATAGAAGCATATGAAGGGAAGTCAAGTAAAATAGCTATATGCTAATATACCTGTATGGGAAGAACTCAATCAACATCTGTTAAAGAAGGAATCATCTCGAGTGAGCAAAATTAAATAAGAAGATTCTGCACTTATTAAAGCTCAAGATCTCAAGGCAGTAATCAAATGACCTCTATGGAAACAAGTAACAAAGCACATATCTCTCGCCAAACTTCTAGAAGCTAATCAAGTCCAATTGAAGACTATGAAGACTTACTCAACGGCTGCATGTGAAAGCTCTACACTTATTCTTGGAAAGAAAGAGTTGGAAAAAAATTGGAAGTACATATGTGGAATAGAAAAGAATTTTCTTCAGGAAGATATTCAGGAATTGCAAATGCAACTTAATAGCATGCGCAAATCCTTTGATGGCCCTATCAGATCTAACCAATCGAATCATGATATGAAGTCAACCAGTAAAAATCTTGCCAGTGACAAAGCTGCCTCTAGTAGGTCTACATATCACTCTGTCACTAATAATATGAAGATAGATTACTCGACTAGCTCAGGTTAGTCAACTGAAATGAATTCTAAGAGTGACAAACCTAATTTAGGCAAGTCGACTCATCAATTAGTCACTGAGTAGCAATTCTTTCAAACGTATCATTTTTGTGATAGAAATGGTCATGAATTTTATAAATGCATATTTAGACACCCAGACACTCCTGGATGGACCTAAACGTATTACAAATAACCTTGAGTCTAACCTTGAATGCTCAAAGCTGCACCTGTCACAAAATGTTTGGCATTTTTGGCAAGTAGAACAAGACCGGCTTGATGAACTATTAAAATGGCAATGTTGTATTCACTAATGTTTAAATTAAATTGGTCCAAGCTGAAAAGATTTGTTGCCTATACTTCAAATAAATGTTGAACACTTTTCTGTTCTCGAGACTCAAAATAAAGTGAACTTTGCCTAACATTTAATATACACTATTTCACAATTTTGATAAAAAAAGATATCCCGAGTACTTAAATTTAGGTCCATTTAGCTTCAGAAATGGATAGAAATTATTCTAGATTAACATAACCCCAAAAATGTAAAGAGTGAGGTATGAATAATAACCTTTCTTTCACGAATCTCAGCTACAGATTCAGTGATGTTCTCCTGCAAATGGCACAGTTCCTGCAAATTGAGTCCGCTCATGTCTTCCCCTGTTCTCTGCCTATCAAACAGACACTAACATCAGCCATTTCATTATCATTGCTTGATTACACATACCAAAAAAAAAACTGATCACATGATAAAAACTCATTAACCATCCTTCAATTGCTCAAATTAAAAAGTGTGTTATTAATACAACGACATATTCAATGTAATTCCACCAGTAGGGTTTAGGGGAAGGGTAGAGTGCACACATATCTTAGCCCTACCTCATAAGGATAAAGCATTTTCAAATAGTTTTGAAAAAGGGAATACAAATATGGGTGAAGTAACAGCAATGATATGCAGAGTAGTACACAATATGTAAATGAAAGAAGAGTAACGAAAACGAAATAATGATCCTAATATTACCTTATCTCTCTTCTTAGCTTGTTATTGATCTCTTTCAATCTCTTCAAGTTTTCTTGCATTTTCTGCACACATACATTCAAAGTACAGATTGATTTCAATTTCTAGGGTAAGAGTATAGTAAATCAACGTTAAACCACAAAATTGAAGAAAAATTAAGAAATTATACCTCGTAGTGAGTGCTCCAAATATCAACTCCAAGTGCACTCTGATACTGATCAATCATCATTTTTGTCCTGATAGAAAAAAAATAAAATTTAACCTCTTTTTTTTTTTCAATAAAGTAATGTTTTGAGAACATAACATACGTAGTGTTTGGGCTTGTGTACTCATGATATTTCCTGGTGCTTGATAGCATGATGAGAGAGATCTTAGCATCACAAAGAACAGTAAGTTCTTTAGCTTTCTTGAAAATACCATTTCTTCTCTTGGAGTAAGTGACCTGCCTGTTTGTCGAGTTTTCGATCTTCTTGATCTCAATTTTTCCACGACCCATTGTGGAGGAAGTAGAAATTGTTGTAATGGAGATGATGAAACAAGGGTCATGTTCATTGTTGATGAATGATGAAGTTAAAGAGAGGAAAAAGTGAAGAGAGATGGGTGGGGTTAGTAGAGAAACTATATCGGGAAAAGAAAGATTGAAGTGTTGTAACTTGTAACTGCACTACTATAAGCTTTTGCCTATTTTGTGAAAGTCTCTCTGGCTTTCATTATCATTACTGTTTAACGTGTGATGTCGGCTCTTTGACCATGACAACTCCCTATTCACCATTACCTAAGGCGTTTTTTTTTTTAAAAAAAAAGTAAGGTTGTAAATTCCGTTTTCTATTCATCATCTCCCCATCCACGTATCCTTTTTTCGGATCGGAGCATCCACATTCATGTACTGGGGATATTTCCGCCCCACCCGTTCAATCAGTCCGTCCGAGATGGAGGGCATTTTCATTTCCTCCGGACTCAAGGATCGTTGGTATAAGTAAAAATAATGCATGCATTAACTCTATGTATTAATACTATTTTATTTAGTACATTTTTTCATGTTATTTATAACTAATATTTGCATTATTTATACACTTTATTTGTGTTAAGGATAGAGCTGTCAATATGGGTTGACTCACCCTATTCGGGCCTATACATACAGGCTTTACAATTTGACGGGCTAGCTCATTTTTTATGTGGGCCAGAAAATGGTCGGTTCAGCCCACAAGTATGTGGGCTACGGGCTTTGCAGGGCCAGCCCTCTTTTCTTAAAAATATATTTTTTATAATTTTTAAAATTAAATTATAATTTAAAAATATTATCATAAATATCGACTAGTGTTACTACTTGTTAATCAAATACACAAATAAAATTATTTATATAATATTTATGAAGTTTGATTTTAAGTAAAAACATAAATAGCTAAATAGAAATATTAACCTAATTGTTTTCCAATGATCATACTAAAACACAAAAAACTATGATAATATTCCATAAGCTATGGCCTATGTAGTAATTTCCTAGAAATTTTAGGAACTTTATTTTATGTAGTATATATTTTATAAACATAATTTGTATTTAAATTATAATATTTCAAACTTTAAACAGATTTTGAGTGTAGACTCCTGTTATTTTTAATACTCTATTTTATTTTTATTTTTTAATTAATTTTTATTTGGCCCACAAGCCGGCCCTATCCATATTTCTCAAGCCCCACAAATCGACAGGCTTATTCAGACCCGGCTAAAAAGCCCTTTTCTAAAATGGGCTCCAAAAATCATAATCCAACCCTATCAAATCACGGGTTAGGCGAGGCCGGGGTCGGCCCAACGGGCCTAACCCATATTGACGGCTCTAGTTAAGGGGTGTATTACTAATAACATGGATTTCTAGGTATTAGTGATGCAAGAGTTTTTATTAGGGAAAATTACATGTATAAGCAAACTTATACTAGTTAGTATTAGTTAACATAACTATAGTTTGTCTTAATTACAATTCGCGACCTACTTTTAGCTACAATTACGTGGCGCAACTTTTTAGTTTTGTATAATTTGGAATTTGTATAACTTTTGTATAATTCGAAATTTTTATAATATATTTGTATAACTGTTTACACTTCTGATGTTTGTAATTGTATAAATTCGTTATTTCGAGTTTATACAAAAATAACTGAATTATACAAATGTACCCGCGAATTATACAAACCTACAAATTATACAAACAAGGCAGCAAAAACTATATCTACAACCCGTAAATATGCAAACTATAGCTATGTAGCATAATTAAGTTTATTATAGTGGTTATTTGCAAAAGTTCCCCCCTTTTAATATATGTATTAGCTTAGTTAAAGACTCAATTGTCCCTCAAATGCTTTTTTACATCTTTTTCATCATAATTGTGAAGGGTATCTTTGTAAATATTTTTTTTATGCAATACATGTTATTTTTACATCAAACCAAACAATGCATAATAATTAATCTATGTATATCAATGCAAGCATTACCAATACATTCTGTCTAACATTATTCTTATACACTCTATCAAACGACCCAGGGGAACCACATTCGAAGGACCTGACTATCATGTAAAATTAGATTTTGAATTGAATTAAAAATTAACTTAAAGAGGGGGAAATTGTCTTAAAAGAGTAACTTATCGATGTGGATTCTTCTCGTATATCACATATAACTTTACCTTTGTACCTTAGGCACCTAAAGTTTTAGTTCTTGATGCTCTATAAGTGCTAGGGAACCAATACATGAATAAGAGAATTTTGAATGCTATTGTATTAGTTAGGCACACAAATTAGGCAAAAGAAGCAAAACAATGTTGCTTTTTAATTCTATAAAATAACACAAAATTATTAGTGAAGTGATTAATCGGCACCCTTGACCCTTGCCGCTAATAGTGCCATATTCATAAATCATAAGTAGTTGCACTCAAGGTTCAAGGGTGTAACTTAATAGTGTAGTTAATAAAGTAAATTGAGCATATCATATGTTTTAAGTTCAAATTTCAGTAAAATCAAATAAAAAATAAGTCAAAATAGTATAAATAATTTAATAAACGAGATTGTCGGATGATACTTATATTAATGAAAAATAACCAATACCCAATAGACTTATTAAATGAAATACATGAAAATTAACCTGAACACTTAATTTATGTATGTATATGATAAAACCTCAAACTCTTCAATTACATGAACTTCGTGGCATTATTTTTATCAAGGTCATGCAGCAATTACTATAATTAAAGTGACTGTAACGTGATATGAAGAGAGCAAATTTTGCTATCCTAGAGGAGGACAATTACATGTTCGAGCTAGTATAGCCCAATTATTTCATATACTATAATAGAGTGGCATGCATTTTCAGTTGTATAGTTAACTCGAAACATATCAAATCTTCATTTATTACAAGAAATATTAATGTCTCTGGACATTATTTAGTTCACACTTCACATTAATTAAGTCATGAGTAATGAATGACATGCAAACTCACAACAACTAAGATTGTTAGCTTATCAGGAACATAGATCTAAGTTATATTCATCTCAAATAATTTATTGTGATTTTTAAAAATTTAAGACAAATTTAATTAGAAGTTCAATTACTCTTATAATAATACTTTGTTATGGGTAAAGGCTAGAAAAACCTCAGTTATGAAAAAATAACATATAAATATTCAATGCTAAGTTATTATATCTTCAAATATAAATAAGGATATAATAATTTGAAGATGTACACAATGGAAATGTTATTAAGTATGTCTGATTTCTTTCCATTTAATGTGTGTCTGAATTTAAATTATACAAATATCAATTCATAAAGTATATATTTTTTTTGTATGGTTGGAATATTTAAAACTACTATAAAATGTTAATACCATCGAAACATTGTTTATTCAAGTGAAGGAGATAATATCTTATATGGTCGCTTAACTATGAATTTTTTTAACAAAAAATCACTCAATTTTGATTTTTAACTCAAAGATCACTTAACTATGAAATATTTTTACAAAAAGTCACTCAACTTTAAGTTTACCTCAAAAGTCACTCAACTAGGAATTCTTCTCACAAAAAATCACTCACAACTATAAGTGTTTTATTTATAAGAGCATAGATGTGCAATAACAACATAGCTAGTCTAATTTCACAAGTACATAGAATGATCGAAAGAATTGAATGTACATAAATTTTATTATTACCTTTTATAGGATAAAAATGATATTTTCAATAGACTTTCAGTTCAAAAAAGATTAAAACACAAATACATTAGGAAAAAGAAAATATTGTAATGATTTTGATTTCTTGAAACGATACATTCAATATGGATCAAATTTAGAAGGATTAAAAGACACTTAAAATGGAGCATCGAGAATATATCTTTACCTTAAAAGACTACAAGCTTTTAAGAAATTTCCTCAATTAAACTAATAAATACTACTACTAATTTTAATAATACTACAAAGGAAAAGAAAATAAAAAAAAAGGCAAAAAGATCATTAAATATGAGAGATTTAAATTCGACCAAACAAAAAATATTAGGGGTGAAAAACCGAACCGATCAATAACCAAACCGATAAAAGTGTTATTAGTTTATTGTTATTGGGTTATTAGGTATTGGGTTAACGGTTTTTTAATGGTTTTATAAAAAAAATTATTGGGTTATTGGTCCGGTATATGTTTTTAATATTGAGTTATTGGGTAAACCGATAACCCATTAAACTAGTAATTTACTACTTTTACTTGTACATAAATATTATATATTAGTCTCAATACCTCAGTAGTTACTATCTGTGTCCTTTAGCCTTCAATTCAAACTTCACAATCACTTTGAGTTCACAATTTTACATTATAAAAAACGTTAAAATCTAAAGTATGAACCCTATCCCTCTTAATTTCTCTTTGTGTTACGCTTGTATAGTTCTTTTCATGTTTGTTATTATTGTTTCTATTTTATGATCATTTGTAAAGTTATATTATTGTGTTTTCGCATCAAATTTATTAGAAAAATCATATATTTGTTTTATAAGTATTTTCTTATTGGTTAAATCGAAAACCGAACAGTTAAGGACCAAAACTGATAAACCGAAAACCGATAAAAAATATCTTATTAGTTTAATTATTGATTTAACATATTTAAAAACAAAAAACCAATAAACTAAATTAATAATACATAAAATCGAACCAAACCGACCGATGCGCACCCCTAACTAATATCTTCTTACCGGTCGTAGTATTAATTACAATTATGATAGTTTTAAATTTGAGCAAGCAAGTTAGTTTAAAGCATTCAATATTACGACTTCTTTTCTTGAATATAAGTGGGACTAATAATTGCTGGAGAGGCCCATCACCTATCAGAGTTTCAGAAGAATTGTCCACGTCGGATTTTGATCTTGCTAGTAATACTTTTACCCCTTCTCTGCCAAACCGTGTCTAGCTCTTTTTGTTCGTGAATATTTATACTTCGCAGACTGAAAAATTAAATTTAGCTAGCGTTTGATTATAGATTTCTAAATATTCTTGGCAAATATTATTTAGGTTGAAATTTCATCGTGTGTTTGGCTATAGTATTTGGGAAACATATTTCACCTTTTTAGAAAAAGATGATTTATACCCATAAATTTTTAAAATTATCAAAACTAATCATAAGTTTGTATTACAAATCAATTGGATCTTCATTGCAACAAATAACAAGTAGTGTCCATGACACTGGAGCAATGTGGTAGTTTGGAGCGAGTGCAACAAACATCATTCCATACATCGTGAAGTAGACAAAGCACATGACTTTGTTATTCTGAGCAGATTGTTCATCATTTTCATTAACAACCATTTCATCACTACTTTGGTGTCGCGTAAAAGATTATGTAATACAACGCAAACAACTACTATAGAGGGTGTATTTGTAAAAGATAAAAATTTGGTGTAAAATTTTAATTTTAAAAGATCCCAATTAATGAGATTTACCCAAATACTAGAAAAAAAAATAGTATTTGGAAATTTGGGATATTTGCCAAATAATAGCAAATTGTATGGACAATCACTATCTGCCAAATTTTCCCCCAAATATTACTTGAGAAATCTATGGCCAAACGGGTCCTTAAAAAGTGCTACTTCCGTTTCATATCTTTTATTTTATGACTATGTAAATCTATTTTTCTACCTAAAATGTTTAAAACTACAAAATTAAAGAATATTTTAAAATAACAAGATTCAATTTTATTTTTTTTACTTTTTAAACTTGGTGTAAAAATTAAAACTAGTCAAATAAATTAAAATAGAAGGAGTATAATTTGTAGAAGGGTCTTCTAGTCCAAGGGTCCAAGGCGAATTCAGGTAAAATAGCACTCTAGCTGGATTCGAACTCAGGTCTCACGAGTGGTTCCTCTAGCTTGTACAACCACAATGACACTCCTATGTTTTTCATGGGTGCACTGTTTGTTATATCTTAATTTCTGTCAGTTTCTCAAAATAGATATACATATACACATTATTTTTTCCGAAGTTATCGAATGCACGTGCACGCCAACCTAGAGGGGTGGGTCCGCCTCTGCTTCTAGTAATATATTATACTTTGTTATAAACTAAATTTGCTCATTTGATAAGATAGTAAGACCTAGATGAATTTTAATAATTTTTAGAAATTATAAAATTTTCATGTTTACATTTTTGAGATCAAAATTATATGTCCAAATAAATATTTACACAAATGAAATTAATAATTTCAAAATCATGTCTTTACGGCACTTATCTTTCTGGGTCCATAGGTGTAGCATCTTATTAATTGAAAATATATCTTCTACTTTGTTGAAATTATTCACAATAGTATAGTTTGGTTCATAATTTTTTGAAAATTTGTCGTATATAGTATTTATATTTATTCACTGGCATCATACATCATCTTAAAGCAGCATTGAATTATTACCCAAATGAGTTGAAATCAAGGCCTGAGCAATCGCCACGTGAATTATATTGGGCAACGCAACATTTAATGCTTGCAAGACAGGAGTATTTGCTAGCAACAGCAAAAGCAAAATTTAGTGGGAGAAAGGAACAGAGCATGTGGAAGAGTGTGTAATAGGGCTTAGTATTTAAGTTTGATTTGGGGGAAGAAGATTGTTATTGGAGTAGTAAAATTGAAGCCATGAATGGAGTTAAGGAGGATGTGTTAGGTGAACTGAGAACAACATTCAGGAGTGGAAGAACCAGAAGTGTTTCATGGAGGAAAGCACAGCTTCAAGCAATTCTCAAACTCCTTGATGAAAATGAAGAGGAGATCTTTGAAGCACTTAAACAGGATCTTGGAAAACACGCCGTTGAATCTTATCGTGATGAAGTGAGTACCTAATTTCTCCATTTTTGGTTTTTCAAATGAGTTATGCATCTGCTGCTTTAGTTTCGTACTCTGTTAATTTTCATATTAGTTAAAAAACAAATTTCTGCTTCAGTAATATACGTAGCACTGTTTATCAAAATTGGAAGTTGTATTCGTTGGATGTGATATGTGGATGCTTTAAAAACCTACAATTACGAAGAACAGGGCACTAGCAGCTTCAATAGAAAGCTAATAGTGAAAAAAGGTGGAAAAAAGTAGAGAGTAAATGCTGGATAGATCTTATTGATGATCGTTTGTAAGCTTCCAAACAAGTTGAGCATAGAGGCGTTGATAAACAGCTGAGCTAAGAGCAAAAGTGTAAGTGAGCGATAGAGTGTAGCTGGGTAAGAATCTGAGGATCCCCTTTTATTAGAGGACCCGGAGGGTCCAATAGCTAGGGATTGAAAACGATCCCTGATCAGTAGGAAACGGCCTCTTGATTTGTGGGAGATGGTTGCAAGAATCTCGGAATCCATTGAGAAGCATGGAGTAGCGGACTAGCAGTTGTGCTGGAGTTAATCGGAAGTGGAAGATGTGGAGCAGACAGGTATAATTAGGCGGGACGTGCCTGATCAATGGTAGGCACGCTATTCAGGCGTCCCGGGACATTGTCTGTCTTCTGATTTGCACATGCTGAGATGACTCATCCTACCTCAGGAGTAGGACCAAAATTTACTGCTGCAATGATCAACCTATCACGTCAGCGAAATGGCATATACACTTGAAATTCATATTTGATCAAAACGAATTAAACAACAAAAAATGGTGTATTTAGTGATCCAATGCATGACCAAGGGATTGGTTTTTCACTCATTTCAGGTTGGTGTGGTGAGGAAATCAGCTACCAATGCTTTGCGCTGTGTTGAGAAGTGGATGGCCCCTCAAAAGGTTTGTAATTCTTACCCCTCCCCCCTTCCTCTTGAGAAATAAATAAAATCATCCTCAACTGTTCGAGCATTCTTTGCAAATATCTTCGTTGAAATTAGTTATCAAAAGAACATCTTTGTTGAATTATCCTTAATGAAGTAACACATTCTGAATGTTGGCTGTAACAGCTCCTCTCTTTTCTTTCTTGAATAAGTATGTTAACTATGGTAGAAACAAGTATATTCATTTTTACAACTGCCCTTGTTAAGAATTAAGATTACTATGTATCGTCTTACTGGTGAATTGTCCAAAATGTTTTGCTGTCCAAAACAGTCTTACAGATACAAGCAGGCCAGTAGAACTTTGATAAGGTTGAAATAGACTTAGAATGGAACAGATTAAAATTGTTCTGTTCTGTTACTAATATGTTAAGTAGTAGCAACAGGAGCTGCATGCCATCCTACAAAAAAGTGTTACAACAAATAGTGCATAAAACAATCTGCAGTTCAAATGAATTGTTCAGTAGCAATCAATCCAGAAGTAACAATGAAGTAAACCTTGTGATACTATGACCTTATTGAGACATCAAAGTGCTCTTTACTCTGTGTGTGAAAGCTGGTAAATATCTCTTTATGTTTACTTGCTTCTTGGTCATCTAACCAGTAAGTGAAAGTTAAAATTGTTCTTTCATTCATGTTGCTCAGTCATTTGACAGCTATTTTGTGTTTATCTATAACTTATAAACCAAGGTGTTGAGCAGCCACTAATGATGCAATATGAGCAGGCCCCAATACCATTAGTTCTCTTTCCTGCAAGAGGAGCAGTAGTATCAGAGCCACTGGGAGTAGTGCTAATATTTGTGTCCTGGAATTTTCCCATCTGTGAGTAAAATCTTCTGTCCCATCTCTTCTTTATTAGTTGCGGAGAAATGTTGACCATCCTAAAATCAAACTAATTCCTTGAACAAAATGACCATCAGGAGCCAAACGAATGTGGATTTTACGTTCTTAGCTGGTTGTCCACAACTGTTGCTTTGTGTTTATTAGTCTGTTATTTCATCTGCAGCCCTAACTTTAGACCCAGCGATTGGAGCAATTTCAGCTGGTAACACAATTGTCCTCAAACCTTCAGAGCTAGCACCAAAATGCTCCTCCGTTCTGGCCAATACAATACCTCGTTACTTGGATCCAGAAGCTATTAAAGTTGTTGAAGGTGGACAAGATGTATCAGAACAACTACTGCAGCTAAAATGGGATAAGATATTTTTTACAGGTATAACCTAGCCATTTTGTTTCCTATGATCTTTCTCATGTTTGGGAGGAGCATTTTAATTTGCAGAAGGGCATTCAGCAATAAGAATAATTAAGGAATGACCTAGAAGAAAGAGTTGTTAGTTATGAACAGCCACTTGTGTTGATGATGTAATTCTGGCTTCCTGTTTTGCAGGTAGTCCACGAGTTGGCCGCCTCATAATGTCAGCAGCTGCGAAGCACTTAACACCTGTGACTCTAGAGCTTGGTGGAAAATGTCCTACCATCTTGGACACGCTATCTAGTTCCTATGATTTACAGGTTCTCAATGGTTAAATATCCTCTTAATGTAATAATTATTACTTCACATTTCATCTAAAAAGAAAGTTAAGCTATAAACTGTAAAGGATAAAACATCTCCCATACGGGACAACTTTATTTGTGGCAAATGAAAGGAAATCGACATATAGTTTGAGTACAATTGGATATTTTTGTCATAGTATATTTCACCAAAAATTTCGGGTCGCGTTATGATGAGGAGTAGACTATATAATTTGTTCAAAGCCGTATTCACATTTTGCTCACAGTACGATGTTGGTTTTAAGGTGGCTGTCAAGAGGATAGCGGGGGGCAAGTGGGGACCATGCAATGGACAAGCATGCATAGGAATCGATTATGTGCTCGTGGAAACACAATTTGCTCCAGTTCTGGTATTAATGGCAGCATGAGCTGTTATATTTATCTTTTCCCTCTTTCTTTCTCAGTAAAAGTTTTATTCTATTTGTCTTTTTGAGGCAGATAGTGTAGCCACCTATTTATGTGTTAGTTTCTGATATTTCAGATTGAACTATTGGAGAAAATCATCAAGACATTTTATGGTGAAAACTTGAAAACTTTGGGAAATCTTGCCAGAATAGTGAACAAGCACCACTTTGATAGAGTACACAATCTTCTGAAAGATCCAAAAGTTGCAGCATCTGTTGTTTATGGAGGCTCAGTAGATGAGGAAAATATGTAACCCCAGTATCCTATATCCTATTCTATTATTGCTTACATACCCTGTTCCTCATTCTATTTGATGTATCTTTTAGGGTCATTGAGCCAACAATCTTGTTGAATCCTCCACTTGATGCTGATATCATGACCGAAGAAATATTTGGCCCATTGCTTCCAATCATCACAGTAAGAGCAAACTGATTTTCAAGAAAATTCGTTGCTATGTTTTACTTGAGAAACGTTGATCTATGCTTCCAATTGGAGTAAAAGGACTTCACTCTCGATTCACTTCATCAGAGAATCTCTTTCAAGAAAATGTCTGACAAGAAAGTAGTTCTTTTAACAGCTAAACAATATCGAAGAAAGCATTCAGTTCATAAACTCAAGGCCAAAACCTCTTGCAATATATGCATTTACCAAGAATGATTCGTTGAAGGAGAAAATTTTGCAGGAAACATCTTCCGGGAGTCTGACTTTTAATGATGCTATGATTCAGGTATGAGGATCCACCTCCTCTTTCAAATGTATCCTCATTCCCTCAGCTAAATATAAGCAGAAAAAAAGGAGATGTTTAATTTACTTGTCATAATATTGCAATTTCAGTTTATATGTGATACATTACCATTTGGAGGCGTTGGTCAGAGTGGCTATGGACGTTACCATGGGAAGTTCTCTTTTGACACATTCAGTCATGAAAAAGCAGTTCTACATAGGAGCTTATTAATTGAGTTGGAATCAAGGTATCCTCCATGGAATAATTTCAAGATGGAGTTTGTCAGATTGGCTTATGACTATGACTATCTTGGGCTTATACTGCTCTTGCTGGGGTTGAGAGGAATATTCAGAACAAACAGAAGGCAGTAGAAGATGAACTCTTCTCACTCAAATTAGGTTAATCCAATCATACAAAAGTGTCTTACCAATTATTAAGACAACTTTATGTTGTCACTGCTCTCTCCAGTGTGAGTGCGAAACTAATTAAGAATTATTATTTATATCCAGAAATCAATTGAAGTTGTCTTATTTGTTTCTATATTATAAACAAAATAAATAAATATTCATGAAAATGAACAAAATAAATAAATATTCATGAAAATGATCGTTCTACAGAATTGAGTAACTTGTAAATTGTTGCCCCTTTTTTTTTTCTCGACTTAGACGAACTATTAATTGTTGTTAAGTTACTTACTAGAATTGCAGTTCTCTTTCTGATGTGATTCGTCAAACCTGTTGAAGAAAGAAACATGCTTGCTGAATAGATTGACGCCAGGAATTTGGAATTAGGATTTTGTTCATTTTAATAGAAGCATTGACAAAGTAACATAGCAAATCCTCTATAAATTAATATAAAAAGATACCTCTGTTCAAATAATTTCTCAAGCTCGTTAAAGATAATTCACCAATTAATTGTCCAAAACACATCATTGATAAAATATTTTTTTGAACAGGTGAATAACTACATTCTATTCTAATCACGGATAGTATTATACTCTCTTTTGGCTCAAATTAGTTATCGTAATTTTTAAAAGTTGTCTTAGATTATTTGTTAGAAAGTTGATGTAAAAATAATTGTTTCTTTTGATTATCATTGGGCCGTAAATGTTCTTGAAGACTACAACAACTTAATTATAAAGTAAATATTCAATAAAAAAGAAAACGGAAAAGGGTCATATTTACTCCTGTACTATTCGAAATAGTTTAAATATGCCCTTCGTTATACTTTTGGGCCAAATATACCCTTATCGTTATACTTTGGGCCAAATATATCCCTCATCCGTTAAAACTTTGAATCCCAATCTTAGAATAGAAAAGTGAAGGGTTGTGATTAGCTTGAAGGACCATATCTTTTTGTCCTAGACAACATCTAAAATTGAATTCAGCTGAATCATACTAAGCAAAAGAAAATCTCCGTAAAAAAGAATAATCCAAATAATTTTCAATAATCCATTGATTTACAGCAACTTCCTATTACAAACTTTAAAAGTAATTCGGCCACAAATTTGAAGGTCAAAGAACCAACAATTTTGTTTCCAACTTCTCCACCCAATGTGCATTAGATGTTTAGCGCGTCAATCCAAATCAATCAAATTTCAAGCACCATATCAATTAAACTTTCACAAATTTTAGAATCAAACCCAGACAATTCGTTGAAAGAATTGTGCTTTTGTTTGCTTATTCAATAAGAACAACACACAGTAAACTATTTTTAAAAAATTTGTAACTTTTTTTTCTAATATTTTATATTTTTGATAGGCAAAATAAATGAAAACATTAATTATATAAACCAATTTTCATGTAATGCAGGAAGCTAAATATTTTTTACAAACAACTCGTTGTGCTTTTGTTTGTTTATAAATGGGTTTGGGCAAGAAAGTGTAGGTGTTGGGTTGTTGGTTGAGACAAAAAATATGGTCCTTCAAATCAATCTCAACCCTCCACCTATCTATTCTAAGATTGAGATTCAAATATTTAACGGATGAGGGGTATATTTGGCCCAAAGTATAACGGTAAGGGTATATTTGGCCCAAAAGTATAACGAAGGGCATATTTAAACTATTTCGGATAGTACAAGGGTAAATATAACCCTTTTCCGTAAAGAAAAATATAGGGAAAAGGGTCTGAAAAATATTCCAACTTTGGCCGAAATTGCTGTTACGATACCAAACTTTATGGAGGACCTTTTACCCCTGTACTATTTAATAGTGTATTTTAAAGGTATATATGTGCCCACGTGGACACGTTACTATTTATAATTATGAAATATTTATTATGTCTACGTGGGCACATATATACGTTTAAAATACACTATTAAATAATGCAGGGGTAAAAGGTTCTTTCCAAAGTTTGGTATCGTTACAGCAATTTCGATCAAAGTTCGAATATATTTCAGACTTTTTTCCCAAAAATATATATCTCAAATATAAATAAGGAGGATAAGATCCACTTCTAATTTAATTTTTTTAGGATACAGGTAAAAAGAGAAATATGAAAAATAATTTGAAATCGGGAAGTATGTTTTTTTTTTTGAAAAATAAATAAAAATATTTACTGCAATTTGGCACAGAAGAATAAAGGCTTGGAGGCGAAAAGAGTTGTCCGCAGCCAGACATTTGCCTTTGCTTTTGTATAATTAAATTAAAAATCACACACATTATTCATCACGTGACTGGCCCAAAGGGTGCACGCGGATTGGTTATATGAGGAATGACCCTTTCTGGCCTCTCCTTGTCCAAAACGACGCCATTGAGAACCAATCTTCGCCATCGGCCACCGGAAAATGTCCAACGCGTCTCTGCTTTTCTCATGCCTATAACGAATCTGACTTTTGGACGAATCCATACTGTCAATCTGATCCGATTTCGTCACCTTAGATTTCCATCAAGCCGTAATTTCGCTGCACTCAAAAGTCCGATGGCCGAGGAAGCGAATCTTAAAAGCACCGTAGAGTCAACGATGGATAACAAGATCACCGTAGAGTCAACGAAGAATAACAAAACGGAATCTGAGAAGAAACAGGAAGAATCAAAGGTTACCATACCGCCGCCGCCGGAGAAGCCGTTGCCGGACGATTGTTGCGGGAGTGGATGTGTTAGATGCGTTTGGGACATGTATTATGAAGAACTCGAGGAATACAATAAGCTTTACCAGAGCAATCCAGATGTTAAGCCTTCTTAGATTTGTTTAGAATCTAGAATTCATAAATACATCTGTGTTCATATGAATTATTGTTTGTTATATTCATGATTAAATTATTGAAGACAGATTTACGAGCAGACAGATTCTTTGTAAACTTCACCGTTGTTATTTTTTTAACTCTAATTTCCTGATTTTCTCTTTATGGTTTGGAAACTAGTTTTGGCAAATAATGTAAGCAAAATACAAAAAGCAACTTGTAAATTATTTTGAGATCCTGTCATTTGAATTTGATGCAGTAGTATAACAAAAGCCAAGGCAAAGATTACGTGTATGAATAACAAGAAGTTCAATTCTTAAAAAGAAAATATACTGATCGGAAGTAACTCAAATAATGAATCATTAAATCAGATTATATTAATTTGATATTTTAAATAAAAAATATAAATATTTAAAAATTATATAAAAAATACTACAAATTATAGTAAAAATTTTTATATCATGAAAAGTTTAACTCTAAATAGAAAAATTTCTACGGTAAAATGTGTAGTTTGTATATTCAGAAAGTCCAATGGTTAATCTTCAGGTGTCGCTTTTGATTGTACGGTGAAAATAGTAGTCAACTCCTCAGTGGCGATGCAGATCAACCCGGCGGGTCGTTTAACCAAAATAGGAAACCGGCGCTTTGGACAATATTACAATCTTTCTTCTAAATCCGGTTTCCGCTTCTCCTCTTCCAATACAGTGATCTCTCCAAAATTTCCGCTGTTAATTTGTAACCGTCTAGAGAAAATTGGCAGTATCAATCTTCGGGTTTATGCCGAGACATTAAAACCCGTGTTCCTCTCGTTTTTGTCCAAAACTCAACAGTTTTTTGAGCGATCCACTGTTCGTGTAATAGAAAAGGAGAAAATGGAGGTCAATGGTTGTTTCAAGCGTAATCTTCTTCTGATGCTTACTGTATTTGGAGTAATGGCGATAGTGAAAGGTCCAACTGAAGCCCTAGCTTCTAGTTCTCCTTCTGCTTTTGTCCAAAATGTCATCTACTCTAACAAGATTGCCATCTTTTCCAAATCCTATTGTCCGTAAGTATATCTGTATGATCAAAACTAAGGATTGATTAGAAAATTGTTAACTTTCGCAGCATATTGCAAAGCTTGCGGAGGAAAGAGTTCATCTTTTCTTTGCTTTCTAGGGTTTCTGTTCTGCTTTGCTTGTTAACTGTACTGATTTGCTCTCCGCCGCGTTTTATCTTCTTTCATGTTAATTTTGGAAATATCACTAAGAGTTTTAGGGGTTAGTTTCTCTATTGGACTTCTTTTCCCCCAATATTGTTGGTGTTGGGCTAAATTATGTGCACCTCGACTAATCCACTATAACCTGTATAAAACACAAGCACATGTTGGTAAGGTAGGTTGGGGTACATGATTACTAGAGTAGCAGCCAAGAAGAGCCGTGGTTGGTCTTAGTAAGGACCGAATGCAGAATATTAAAGGCTGCTACTGAACCAAGGTGTGGCTGCGTGCACAAATGGATAAGAGCTGTGATCACAGTCGACTATTTCCAGCCTAATTTACTACATTTAGACTTTGGCCAATTTAGTCATTTACATGGGATTAGCTCATTGTAAGTTGTTAGGTATTTACAGGAGATTAGATGATTTTAATGAAACTCTTATGAGGATTGAATATTGAAACCCCTTGGTTGCATTTGAATTCACCGTGGCTTGCTTTCTACTTGAGGGTGACTGATAACATTGGTTTCATCTTGGCTCCAAGTAGGAGCTATTATGTATGTTTCTATTTGTTGCCTAAAGAGGATGACTGATAACATTGCTTTCTTTATTTTAATTGATCAATTCCTTATGGTTTCCACTATAATTTGGTATCATATCAAGTGTTTGTAGCCGTAGACAAATCTTCTAGAGATCAAGTTCTTTTTTATTCCTCTTCATTATCGAAATTTGAAAATAATTGGTATGCATATATGAAGATCACACAACACAATTAGAAGTTTACATCCTTTTCCATCTTCGTTTGATAATAGTTATGAGTCCAAAGGGTCTTAAAACCAGACCTTTCATTTTGGCAAAGGAGGAAGCTATTGAGAAACCAACCTATGTAATAGCTGAACATTTAATTTCTTATGTTCTCTGTGCTGCTTAGAATAAACATTATGTAAGGCTAAGATATAATATATATATATCCACAAATTAGATTTAAGATAATGGATTTGAGGCATCATAGGCTGTGGCGGTGCTCTGTATCCCATCAGATTTTTATGCCATGCATCCTTTTATTTAATTCTCAGCTGTATCACACATTTATCCTGACCATAAAAAGAAAGAAGCACTCAAGGGTGTGGCTTAGTGGTCAATGATGTGGATTGAGTACCATGAGGTCTCGTTCAATTCCCAGCAGAGAAAAACACTAGGTGATTTTGTTCTAGCCTTGGTGGACATAGTTACGTGATACTTGTTGCTAGTGGGAGGTGGCAGTCTGGTTGGTATCCCATGGAATTAGTCGAGGTGCATGCAAATTGGTTGCTACTTGTTGCTGGTGGGAGGTGGCAGACTGGTGGGTATCCCATGGAATTAGTCTTGGTGCGCGCAAACTGGTTCGGACACCCCGGTTATCAAAAAAAGAAGAAGAATCATAAAATACCTTGCATCTGAGAATCACAATAGCTTTCTAAGTGCATGTTAATGTTTTGAAGTTTATTCCTTCTCATGCTATCGTTTAAATTGTATTATCTTTCGACAATAGGTACTGCAAGCGTGCCAAAGGCATCTTTAATGAACTTCAAGAACAACCATTTGTGGTGGAGCTTGATCTTAGAGGTAATGTATTGTCTATACCCCCTCCCCTGAAACCTGTAGAAAGAAATAAAAATAAAGTACAGTACTTGAAAACTATTCATGGAGGTACATACAATTTTCATTGACTATTTCATTGCCTATCTGTGCTTCCTCGTAAGAGCTATACTTGGTCTACATTGATTGTGACATCTAGTGATGGAAGTTTATGGAATTGCTTCAAACTAACGATATATCAGTTCAGATGATGGCGCTCGTATACAAGATGTCCTTCTAGACCTGGTGGGTCGCAGCACAGTCCCTCAAGTGTTTGTGAATGGGAAGCATATTGGTGGTTCAGATGGTAGGCTTTGTGATTTCAGTTGTCCGATTCCTGTTCTCTGAAATATTTATCAGCTTGTAACACTTGATTCTTCTTGTTTTTGATTGTTTTCATCTGTGTGTTGGCTTCTTATTAGATCTCCGAAATGCTGTCGAGAGTGGGCGTTTGCAAAGTCTTCTTAAGAAAGAGTAAAGTTGTACTGAAAGTCAAGAGATTGAAGCATCTTTCCTGAAGTTCTGAAGCTGCAATGCGCTCATGGATAGCTTAGTTAAGTTTGGTAGGTCCAGGTGTAAGCTAAATATTTGTATGCTGATAAGCTGTTTGTTTCGTTTCTTATGCTGAAAATATGGTATTTGGACAAAAAACAAGGGATCTGAACTTAATTTCAGAGCTTATAACCTTCACTTGCTATAACTTTCAGCTTGCACTGCTAGTAGGTTGTTTACAAATGAATAAAAGTAAAATGGAATGGGATAATGCAGAAGCGTTGAACTAGAGAAATTGTTTAGTACATACTTTGCTCCTGTTTCAGTTATGTTCAAATTTCAAAATTTGGTATGCAATTTTAAGTGCATCTAAGTTCTCGAACCAGTGGATAGATCTTCTGAGCAAATGGCATGATGAAAAACTTGTGTAGATCCAAATTGTGTATAGAGAAACAAGAATGAAGAGATGCCATGAATGGCACATAAGGAGACCTGATAACTCAATCATTTAGCGAAATATCCAGTGGGTCTAATCTGTTGCATTTGATTAGTACCGTCAAGTGCCATTTTTCATGAGCTCTGCACTGCTGCAGATCCGTTCACATGTGAATAGAATGATTTGGAAAGAGTAGATTAAGTCTTAGGATCGACTGAAAGTGTAATGCCTAGTTAACTCAAATATGTCAGATTTTTAATCTATCCTTATTAAAGAATTTTTTGTTCCGTCTTTTAATCTATCTTTGTCAAGTAGTTGTCTTTGACAAAGATAAAGTTGGTGAGTCGAAAAATAAAAATACGAACAATCTGCCAGAAAAAAAAAGTAAAAATGGCAAAGAAGAGAAAGAAAAATGAAAGGACTGGGGGACATGCTTGATGAAGAGACGGAGACAGTGAACTTCAGATCTCTGTCATTGTAATTATGTAATTGTATGCTGAATGTAAACATTAACCTTGCAATTAATCAATAACAACATCTACGACATTTGCCCCTGCAGCACTTTGCCTTCTTTATCTATCAAAAAAATAAATAAATAAACTAGAAATGAAAAATAAATAACAAGAGCTAAGACAACTGCTTCTTTGCCTGCTGGAAGCAGTACATGAAGACCTTTAGGCTACAAAGTAAGAATTGCTTGCTACAGAATTAGATGAGTTGAGAGTGTGTAGTCATGTAGGTGCAGCAGTAGCGTTTGGCCGCCAGAAAGTCTTCTGTGCGCTTAGTATTCCAACTTGGTTCTGGGAGATGGTCTTCCGGATTTCCCAATGCAGAGACTTGAGTAAGTTTTCTACTTCCTTAGTTGTAGCAGAGTCATCGCGGACAATCAATTTACCTCCAGGTCTAACTATTCTGTCAACCTCTGCCATTACAGCAACAATTTTGCACCTACAAATGCCTCATGAAAGTCATTATTTAGTCCACTGACTACAATGGTTCTATTCCATAAGTAAACGAAACTACTGTAGTATTATATACCTCTTCTTCAACTGGGAAAAAAGATGATCAGCATGTAGAAGATCGTACGTCCTTGGGTATGTACTAAATGATTCACACCAATCATGATAAATCCCAAAAAGACCACGTTCATATATTATGGGAAGTGTATCTGGTGCATTGACATTCACCACATTCACAACCCACATTTTGAGATCTCTAAGTGCTGCAGCAAACCTGTTAATTAATAGGAGGAGCCTTTTGTTAGTATTCTTTTTTGATGCATAAGCAAAGGTACAAGAGAGAAGTTAATCACCCTCCATATACTGCTCTCATGTCCATGGCATTTCTCACATTTGACCAGCTAATTCCTAGTCCTTTCATATACACCTTGCTTATCAAACGTTTCCAATGTTCTAAATCTGCTGCGAAGTCATCTGGTGCTGGTTTTCCATAAATTCCAACTTGTGATCGGTTTAGCCAGTATGGAGGTGTCTGCAGTCGCTCAGGCCACTCTACAGGCCACCGATATCCTCTTTCCGTTTCTTTACTTGGCACCCTATGCATACATGAATTGAAGGGGACATACCTGAAACACGTGTAATATTTCCGATCTCATTAAAAGTTGGTAAGTATTTCTAACGAATAAATATGTGGAAATTACAGTTATTCATTGTAGATATTGCAAATGGCATTGGCAGGCAGATTTCACTGAGTAAACTAAAAAATTGCCAGAGAACAATGAGCTTACCAGGCAGCATTAGGATCATCATCTTGTTTACACATTGGAGGTTTGTTTTGTTTTCTTTGTTCGTAGCATTCATTTGTGTCTGATTTGTGGTAGATGGCAACACCAGCAGAGTTTAGTTTATCCTTCTTTATTGTGATAAGCTCCCAGCACATGGCCACCGTCAAGCTAGACATTTCTGGTAATAGATAACCGAAGAAGGGGAAGGAAAAAAAATGCGTCAATTTTACTCTAATGGCATTAAAGGATAGAAACAAATGAGGCCTTACCCTTCCATATCTCGACATCTTCTTCCAGAGTTTGGTAGACGGGAGTTGCAGACCAGGCAAAGTAACCTCCGGGGCGAAGGACACGATTCAGTTCCAGGAGAAGAGCACCACCTTCATTGCAAATTTAAACTTTATTAAGGAATTCATATGCACAACTCAAAGGCAAAGTCAAAATGAGGACTTGAATGTTTAAATAGTTCTAAAATATATTATTTCTAGGAAACACCTTCCTCATGCCAAGGGACTCTGCAGCGTGCACAATGCACAAGGTCAAAAACTCCACTTGGAAATGGCAATCTCTGAGTACCCATCACAGCAGATATTGCAGGTATTCCCCTTTCCAGTGCGAATTGAACTTGTGCCTCATGTTCATCTTTAGGTGCGAAAGACATTGCAAGAACATCTCT
>JAJOOR010006242.1:0-26195 GCA_036250505.1 Solanum acaule
TCACCATCAGCTTCTCACAAGATGATGAGCTGGGGCATTTTGAAACATTTGGTTTTGGCAATTGGTGGTGGATTCTTGATGTTTTTCTTGTAAGGAAAATGATGTCTTATTCTGTTAAATTAATCTTGAACATCATGGTACATCTGTTTTTTCTTATTGGTTTTGATATACTCCATACATTGGGGATTTAGTATTGGTTACTTTACAATATTTTTGTATACATTCATGTATCATTTTCATTTTCTCATACTCCATATTCCATATTCTTTATCAACCTTTTTTCTATTCTTTAGTTTTATCATTGTGGAATTCTTTTTCCAAAGTGCTATCTTTTTAAGCTTTTCAATATTTATTCCATTGCTATGTTGCAACTTGCAAATGATGTCCCCTTATTTTTATGGCACATTGCATGATAACACATGGAAAAATATTGTATATGTTACTTATAGGGTGTATCTAGGCTTGGTTGGTCGCTTTAAATCAAATTAAACAAATAAAAGTCAATTTTTTCAATCTTGTTTTTCTTTTTGGATTTTCCGATTTTCTTGGATTATGCAAAAGAAATGAAGCACGTCAAAGAAGACAAATGAAATTCAACATACTCCCTCTTGGTCTAAAGTAAGTGTCACTTTAAGAAATCAATAAGACATTAATGTTTTTTTTTTCTTCAAAAAATACCCTTAATTTTAGTAATTGATTTATTTATTAAGTGTATTAAAATTGTAAATACTACTTATTTTGAGTCGGTGGAGATAAAATTAGGAAAGAAGAGTTTGATAAGCAGCTCTTGATTAATGAATTTTTGAAAGAGACAATTCTAAATACAGGAAACTTAAGTGTCCCAAATCAACAATTTTGAATTTATGTAGTCTTTAGTTGACTAAAAATTGCGTAATTACAATTCCCAAGGATTTTCTTACTATAAATAAATCTATTAGGTGAAATTAATTTTATGTCCGACCTCTTGAGAGAAAAGGACAAAGTGGTCCAAATAAAAAAATAATAATTACGCTATAGTTTATTAAGCTATAATTATTAACTATTACTAGATGTTTTATAGAATTGAGTTGTAATGAAGAAAAAAATTACTTCTTTAATGCTTAGGGTTATAATTAGAAACAATTACAAACATTAATCTTGAATTATTATTTTTATGTAACACTTATTTTGAAATAATTTTATTGAGCTAACCTAATCGTTAAAAAGGAATGAAAAATACATAAAAGAGTAAATCATAGTATGTGATAACTAATATGTTAGATTATACAAATTGTGTATAAATATTACTTATACACTATAATATATGTATATACATAACCTAAATCTTAACACACAAATCACGATCTATTCCGTCAAATATTTTACAACTGGAATCACATGGACTCCAAGTAATCTACTAATTAATTCACGTGTCAACATTGATATCATTTTCATTTAATTATATGTTGTGTTTCCCTTTTACACGATTCTTTATATCTTAAGCAAGATATAAGCTGTTTTCATTAAATATTTACTCTATCAAGTGTTTGTAGTCTTTAAGAACAATTATTATTGAGAACAAAAATGGACAGAATCAATTGATTTTTCCTTAGAACTTTTATAATGACTAGTGATTTGAGATAACTAATTTTAAAAATCACGATAAATATTTTGAAATGGAGAGAGTAATAAAACAAAAGAGATAGTGAGCTGTGAGGAGTGTCATTGTATTTGACTATTTGTAGATCTTAACAAATTCATTTTTATGATTTATGAGATCTTAGGTATAGGTCAACTAAAAAATCGAATAGATTATTTATCAACAAAGATACCAAATTCAACATGGAAGGCAATTTCTTTTTGCTTTCTTGTCAAAGTTGAACAAGCTATGATTACCAATTTATCATACTAAAAAATGTTAAAATCGAACTTAAAGATACCGAATCATACCAAATTAATTTGGTATGATATGATATACTTAAGTTTAAAAAACGAAAACCAAAATTACCAAACCAATATTTCAAATACCATACCATATCATATAATGTTCATCCCTACTAAAGGTAAAGGGTGATGTAGATAGTATACGCTAATACAAGCAATAATGAGTGCTTCTACGGCTTGAACCTGTGACCTTAGGTCATACGGAGACAACTTTACTATTACTTCAAGGAGCCCTTCATAAGGTGAAAAGCACAAAATAAAAGATTCAATAAGAATTCATGTATTCCTTTATTTTTTCTCTGTATTTGCTCTGTGGTTCACAGCTATGTTCAAAATCGTACATGAATGACTCACCTAATAATTAAGGAGACCCTACTCCCAAACATTTTCAATAAATCATTCTCTTGATCATAAGAATATACGGTTTTCACTAGCAGTCTTTGTTCTGCTGATAAATTCATCAATGGACATGTTCCCTAACTCCCCCGCGAACCGAGACCGAATAGTTATAGTTTCTGTTTCTACCTCTTTGGGCCCAACTACAGCCATCAATGGGATCTTTTGCTTCTCTGCATTCCTAATGAGTTTTGGCAGACGCTCACCGCTGCAAACCTCGACCCGAATACCACTAGCTTTTAGTTTCTTGCCTACTTCATTGCAGTACTGGAGCTGTGAACATAATGCTCTCATAAGTCAGTATGAGACACCATATATATATATATATATATATATATATCACCAGAAGCAAATTCACAGATTAAAATATAAAAGAAAATCATCACGAAGCCTTTTGCTAGTCTTTTACTTGATGAAAATGAAATGGATCGTGATTGTACTGTACACTCAAATAGAAAAACCACAAATTATGTTAAAGGGTGACTTCCAGGAGTTAGTATAGTGTAAGCATCTCTCGTCAGGGTAAAATACTAAACATGCATTAAGTAAATGGAGACAAGAATTAGTCAAATAAGTATTGATTACCTGAGCATCAGTAACTGGTAAAACTCGAGCTTGGATGGGAGAAAGCCAAAGTGGAAAATCACCAGCATAATTCTCTATGAGAACACCAAAAAAGCGCTCCAAAGATCCAAGCACTGCTCTATGGATCATGATAGGGCGCTTCCTCTCTTGATTTGAATCAACATATGTAATGTCAAAGCGCTGGGGTAAATTGAAATCAACCTGTAGAAGCTCATGTGTCAATGAAGGATTTCAAAGAAGCTAAGGAGCTTGGACAAAGAAAATGAATAGAACAAACACTTTCAAGTTTGCGCGAGGTCAAGACTAAAGCAAACTTGATAAGAGTTTTGAAAACAGAGAGCAGAGGGGCCAAGAAGACAAGAAGACAGAGGAGAGTGGTCCCATGGAGCATACGGGCCAATGGAAAAGGAGACCAAGATCAAAACATGCCTGTATAGTTGAGCATTGCCACTTCCTTCCAAGAGCATCCTCAATTTTCAGATCAATCTTTGGACCATAGAAGGCCCCACCACCATCATCTATTTGATAGCTCCAACCTTTATCTTCTAAAGCATCCTTAAGTGCAAATGTTGCTTTTTCCCAAATCTCATCATCTCCAACAGCTTTTTCTGGCCTTGTTGAAAGGTTCACCTCATACTTGTCAAAACCAAATTGCTGTAATATTTCCTCGGTCAGATCTAAAACGCCCCTGATTTCATCTTTAATTTGATTCTCTAAACAGAAGATGTGTGCATCATCCTGCAAAATCAATATAGGGGGTATCAGATAACAGTAATGCAAGCTGCTACTACTTTAGAGTTTCTGGATGAAAGAATCAACACTTGAAGCAGACATTTTATCTGAATTATCTCATACGATTCAATCTTTCTCGTCCTTTTCCGAGAGAGGACAAGCATACTACTAAGAAGACTGTTCATTGCAATTTGTTTTAATGATTATAATTATAAACGTGGAAACTAAAATCTCTTACAGAAGTGGAGAAGATAACAAAAAGGTAAAATTAACAAGTTAACAACTCCCCACCACCACCTGTAATACAGGGCAAAAGAGTACTATATAAGTCTTTCACAAAAGGCTTAAGTATAACATAACGTAAGAGATCTAAGTTATGCAGGTTAAAAAGCTGAAGCTCCACAGCATCACAAGAAAATGCACTCTGTCAAATCCTTTTAACTTTTTAGGGGCTCCTCTTGGAAAGTCCTTGGTATGAATAGAGGAGATAATGTGGGTTGGCTCCACAGTCAGATTGCAGAATTATGAACATTCCAGAAATTCTGGTTATATAGTTTTGGGGACAGTGAGGAATGTCTGCATTGGGCATAATTCTCAAGGAAGGTGTGACAAGCAACAAGCAGAAGGGGAAATATTTGGACCAAATTAAGTGCTGACCGGGAAAGATGGAAGGAACATTAAACAATAATGACCAAAAAAAAAGAACAGACAAAAAGAATATCAAAGTAATCTGGTCCTTAAGAGGACGGCTGTGGAGGCAAAGGAGTACAACGGTACAACCTAGAGATCTTAAGTTCCTATCCCAATTACAACACTCTAAAGTCTAAAGTGATCTGCTCCAGCCACGGTGAGTAGGATTACTTGGCTTATGCATGTGGCATTGTAGGCTGAAGCAGGCTGCCCCTGAATTAGTATAGGTGCAAGAAAAAGAAAACCAAAGTAATCTAAAGAAGTGTCCGACTGTCCTCAATTATAGCAGGCACTACTTTTATGTGTACAGATTAGTGTGTGTTTTCCTCTCTCCCTTCTCAGGCAGTTCTTTGCCTGTTGGTATATGATTCGCGGGTGATGGAACTTTTATGTTTCACATTATGTCACTAAAATTTCTTCTGGAAGAAATTTCTGGTCTTTCTGGTGTCATAAACACCACTTCTCCGGGATCTTGCAAGAGATTGAGGTTTGGGATCTAGAAGGGTTTGAGGTTGCTCATATTTTACAAGAGATGCTTACTTATAAATTGGATCATATTGGAGTTCAGCAGGACGTAATTGGTACTACGATCATTGGGTAAATAATACCTAATCCCGAAGATGCTCCAGAATCTTTTTGATTGCTCGTTCGAGAACTATGATCTTTAGCTCTGGAACTGATTCATTTTCTTTTTTCCCTTGGATGCCCAATGAAAAATTTACACAATAAAAAGAAACTAAAACCAATAAATGATTTGCAGTTTTCTTAATTGAGAAACTTTTCATGTTTACTGGAAAATACCAAATGTTTCAGCCAATAACAAAGATCAGATGTTGAGACTCAATGGTAAACTAAACCCCTAAAGAGAGAACGTACTGATTTGTTCAACCACATTAGGTATGTTCTCTATGTCCCAGAGAACCCAAAGCAGACCAAGACAAAATCTAGCCCTCCAAGAGGAGAAAAAAGACCACTTATATCAACTACAGCAAGTATGTTTGTGCTCCACAACAATGGGCTTCTAGAAAATCCATCATCATTTATTCATATTAATTGTTGCCTACGACATAGGTCATTGTGGTTAGTGGTTACTGCACAGGAAAACACAAATAAAATGCAAGACCCATTGTTACCACCCTTCATTCCTTCTCTTTCAGACAATTGATGCAATAACCGCTCCCTTTTAGGGATGATAGTTCTAATCAAGGATACAGATGTTGAGACTTGAGGTAAATAAAAAATTTATGCTTGGAACGTACCTGAGTAAAACCTCTTACACGGAAAAGCCCATGTAAGCTTCCAGATAACTCATACCTATACACTGTTCCCAACTCTGCAACTCTGATCGGAAAATCCCGATAAGAGTGTAACTGCCTCTTATAGATCAATACATGATAAGGGCAGTTCATTGGCCGTAGCTGAAAAAGCTCTTCCTCAATCTCCATCTGATCAAACATATTCTCTTTGTAGAAGTCCAGATGACCACTAATCTTCCAAAGATCTGCCTTCGCTACATGGGGAGTATAGAGCAAATCGTAGCCCCGCTCCATATGAATCTTTTTCCAAGTATCTTCTATTATGTGCCTAATGATAGCTCCCTTGGGATGCCAGAAGACTAAGCCTCCACCAGCTTCATCCTGCCAGTTTTACAATCAATTTTAGTTTCAATTCAAGCATATGCAACAACAAAAAAGAAGTTATTGAATTTCATTCCGTAAAAAAGGGTATATATACATCATAAGTCTCATAAATGGGTTAATCAAAGAGATACCTGCCTGTATGGAAAAGAGATCAAGATCTTGGCCAATTCGCCGGTGATCACGCCGTTTAGCTTCTTCTTTGAAATGAAGGTATGCTTTTAATTGGTCCTCATTCTCCCATGCAGTGCCATAAATCCTTTGGAGCATTGGTTTCTTTACATCTCCTCTCCAGTAAGCACCAGCAACAGATTCAAGCTCAATAGCTTTTTTGTTAATCTTTCCTGTAGTTTCAACATGAGGTCCCGCACAAAGATCCCACCATTCATCACCTACGAAAAGAAAGCATTTGACCATGAGAAAAAGCAAAATATACTTTGTTGTTAAAGCAATAGGTTTATGTGGATGTTTCTACAATCAGATCAAGTTCTGCAAAATACGAGATGAAGCTTTCGTGGGTGCTTTATAGTTTATAAACGATGGATATGCAAATATTGGCTGAAGACCTACATTTTGTTGGCTAATTTTAGCTAGAAAAGTCTAAGCTTAACCTTCTTTGTCCACCTCTAAGAAGTCTTAATCCCTTCTTCGATAGATCCTAATCTGTCAACTATATCTAAAATAATGCTGTAAAAATGATGTTCTAGAGAAGCAGCTGGTAAATTCTTTAAGTAAGTTCACCTATTCTACATTTTCTCAACATTTTCTGAAGCACTTTTTAGTTGAAAAGTATTTTAGTAACAATAATTGTTAGCACCAATAACAGCATGTAAGCTTGATTCTTGCACAGGAAGGACTAATGACTCGGATCTGGTACCACTAGGATTGAGACCAGATCCCAGAGAGTTGATTTGGCTGACTCTAATCTTACCGACTCATATTCTCACACCTCAGACCTCTGCAAAATTGTTAAAGCTTCCAGGGTGGGGTATAAGGCTTCAATGGCAATGTTTTAGTAAGAGGTGGAAGTTCAGGAATATTAGAAGTAAGATTTTGCTACAAATCAACTATCTAGGGGTCCAGCCAGGTTCAAGTCATCTGGCGTCCAGGTGCAAGATTCAGTTTCCCTTTCTTTTTAGCACTAACATAATAACAACTTAACTTGCAGAACTCATTGTACTCTTACAATATCAGTATGGTACATCTTTCCATCTAAGCACTAGATTCAATTCGTGCATTATGACATAAAGTGAGCCAATATCTTTCTTAACAGCCTTTGTGATGGAACCCCGAAACTTCACTTACCTGTTCAGGGAACACTTCCCATGATATCAATTTGGCCCTCCACAACCGTAAGTTTCTATATCGAGAAATGAAATTCCCTCAAAGTGAAAAATATTTGACTTGGTTACAAGTATAAGTGAATTTAGCACAGAACATAATGAAAAATAATACTTGACATGAAAATAATTTTAACCTGATGTTTTAGCAATATTAAGAAGTAACTATATAATTCAACAAAAGAATGATATATTCAGAACAACCTGCAGCAATAACTAGGGTGGGTACTGAGAATTCCACTTGAAACACTTTCAGGAAGGATGTAATTAGCAGCAAAGACCAAAAATTTTCCTCCACGAATTAGTCTAGCACTCTACCATATGATCATTTGTTAAATAACAATGACATCAAGACAGCTACTAAGTTAACGTCAACATGTATAATAGTAGATCCTCAAGAAATAGATAAGGTTCATACACTCAAAATGCTCAAGTGGAATACCACAATCTTCTATTGAGATCAATCTGATGACGTAAGATACTCATTTCAACGAGTCACCGGGTATAGTCCTGAAATATATAGGGTTTATGGTTCTCAAATTAACTCCCCATGATCATTCTCATTTATGAGTCATATACAATCAAAAAGTAAAAGTTCATATCGTCTTAGTTAGAAAACATGGACAATATGCTAAAGTAATATTTTATATTCAAGTTCCCCAAACTTGTGGGATTACACTAAGTATGTTGTAGTAAGTTTCTCAAACTAAACAAAAGCAATTAATCGAAGTCTTACCAATATGATATATCGTAATTGGTTCCTCCTTTATGCTCTCTAAAATTTCTATCTTGTAAGGTTCATTGATAGACATTATTCTTCTCTGAGCTTCGTCCCAGCTAACTTCTTCTCTAACAAGAGGCAAGTTTCGGCTGATAATTCGATCCTAGAGAAAATTTAAGATGTAAATTCTCTAACCAAAAATCCAAGCTTCATTGACAAGATCAAACTATTTTTTAATTCTTCTTTTAGGGGGGTGGATCCTTGTGGGGAGGCAGAGGGACTACTAAGGAGTAACTTTCTAACAATCACTAAAAAGCACAAGTTAGCTTACCATTTCCTTCTTAATCCTCTTCAGGTCCCTGTCAGTCAAAGGCTCCATATCAAAATCATAATAAAAACCATTATCAATCCAGGGCCCAATCGTCACTTTTGCATTCGGGTAGAGTTTTTGGACTGCCATGGCCATAACATGGGCACACTGCAGCAAGAAACACATCAACCCACCCTCAGAATGGTAATTTATATTACTAAAATCTACTGGTCACATTTAAAATATAAAAACTCAGCATTCTACATAATGAACTAGTAAACACGCCAGTCCTCGCTAAAAACAAGCAACAGACAATACAAACCTCATCTCCAACAACATTAATAGAGTATCATAAAAGAAAAAAACTTCCCAAATCAACATTAGCTGATTTATTTCCATCTATTCTAACATTGCTATACAAACTTACCTATGAAATTAGTCAAGGTGCACACAAGCCGGCCTGAACACCACGTTTATAAAAAAAATCAAACTTCCCAAATCCAACAAATGTACAAGGAGAATACTATGAGTTATAAACAAAACTAATTACTTCAACACAATAAATGTCTTTGGGCACAAGAACATTAGCTTTCTGTAATCTAGGAAACAGTATAAAAGCAGCATTTTGAATGATATTAAAATGAGCAACAATTTACTAAGCATTACTAATTTCTGTAATCAACCCACTAAATATTTTCAAATTTAAGACAATAAAACTGGAAACAATTCAATTTCATCAATACCCATAAACCCATCCCAATTTCCCAATATTAACATTACCGTATGGCGAATTCGAAGGAGCCCATCGGATGACTCGTTAGTTGGGAGAATAATTTTCTCATTTGGGGCAGGAGCTTCCTGTAGGGCGGCGGAAGCATGGGTAGAGAAAGAACTGCGACGTCTCGGCAACTTGTTCCTAGTAGTTTTGTTGTTGTTCTTACAGGGATCAAGAACAAAAAGAATACGATATTGTCGAATTGGGAAGGAAGAAAAGGGGTTTTTGAGAGGAGAAAGGGATTTATAGGAGGAAGTGAAGAGAGAGCGTGAAGATAGTGATAACGCCATTGTTTTCCCCAGAGCGCCAACGTACTTCATTTGAGCTGCTTTTGGCTAACGATCTTGCTATGGGTTTTATGATTTCTGTGGTGAGGTTTTATTTGCTCATATTTCACTTCCATAGTTCAAAAAGAGTGTAAGGAACAAGTTATTATAGATTAATTACTAGTAAAAATTATCCGTGCGAATTAAATATCACAAAATTTATAAAATAATACATAAAATATATCGGTCATTAACACTAAAATACTATATTATCTTACATACAAGATTGCGTAGTAACAAACATTAATAATGTAAAGAAAAATGAAAATTATTACATCGTATCATATATCCTTAATAATATAAGCATAAATTAATGACTATAAAAATACATATTAGGATCTGTAACATAAGCAATGGTGTCAGTGAGCCACTCAACCAGAAGCAAAGTACACAAATATTTAATTGTGAAGAAGAAGAAGGTTCAAAATTTTCGTTGTTTTAAAATGAGAGGAAATTCCTCTATTTATAGACATCAGAAAGGTTACAACTATTTGGAAAAGTTGAAGACGAAAAAGAAGAGGTTTAGACTTTTCGTTGTTGTAAAATGAGAGGAAATCCCTCTATTTATAGACAACAAAGGGTAGTGTCTGAACAAATGTTTATTGTGCCTTATCTGAAAGGTTACAACTATTTGGAAAAGTTGCAATTTTTCATAAAAGTCGCAACTCTTCATTATAAAGTCACAACTTTTCATAAAAGTCACAACTCTTCATTAAAGTCATAACTTTTCATGAAAGGGGAAGGCTAGTTTTAGAAATAAGTAAATTAGAAGGGAATTCTAGTTTGTGGTGGCGTCACGTAGGCGGGCCTAAGGTTCTCTTTTATATATATATATGATCTTAGAATTAGCTATTTTGGGATAAATTATCTCATTATCTATATGTGATATCAATAAATAGTGAGATAAGTTATTCCAATCATAGTAACCAAACAAGACACGATTATCTTATTCATGAACTATTTATTTTTGTCCTTCACATCAAATGATTCCTTAGGGTTGGTCCGTTGGATAAGTGAATAAAAAAATATTATTTAAAAGTATGTATTTATTAATAAAATATACTTGGAGGTCGTTTGTAAGGGTGTATGAGAAATGGTATTGAATAAGATTTAGTAATATTGATATTAGTTATGCTAACATTAGTTATGGTCAAATTGATTTTTCTACATGATTTGTTTTGGTGTATTAAAGACATATATTGCATAAATTTTTAATATTTTAATTTATTTATGAAAATGTCATCCACAAATATAATGGAAAGAAAGTGAAAAAGGTTTCGACGAATGATTATGTCTTTAACCATAATGCATTAGTTATAAATGATTTCCTTAAATTAATGTCCTGAACCTGTTTATAAGGAAACAATTTCAAAGCTTCACCGGTAACATTAAGAAATAGATAAAGTTATTTTGAACAATTAAACATGAAAAAAGTTATTTTTGATAGATATTTGTGTCTTTTCCTTATTATTGCTTTCATTGGTTGTTGTCTTGTAACATATGTTACTCCTACCTTAAAATGTGAGAAATTATTTTTGACAAAAACTCGATTTAAAGAAAACTATTTCAAAGCAAATTAGAAAGAAAATTAATAAGTGAAGAAATCATAACACAATATTATAAAAAAGTATGTCAAAATATTCTGAAAAAAAAGAAGAGAAAAGAAGAAAGAAACAATAATTATAACACTATTGAAGTACAAGAAATTAAACATCAAATACTAACAAAAATAAAAGGACAAGATAAATAACACTATGTACAACTTCTAGTATGGAAATATAAGTAAGATGATGTTTTATTACCTACTAATCTACCACTCTAATTTGTGTACTTTAGAACCTCGTATCTAAGGTCGTGTTCTCGATAAGCTGAAACTGTGTCATATCCTATTTAATTACCTATTTCCAATACTTCTTCGATCTACCTCTCCCTCTCCTAAATACATCTTTAGTCAACCTCTCACACCCTGCATCGGAACATTCGTACATCTACTCTTCACATGTTCAAATTATTTTCAATGTCTGCCTCACTTCCTACATTTTGGCCTCCAACGAGGCACTCCCACACTCGCTCACATTATTAGTATAAATATAAAAAATATAGAATTCAGCTTGTTGAGTTTGAAAGTTTCCTCTTAAAAAAAGGTTCAAGGATCAAAACATATCTAAACTATCCTTATTTTTTTATTCATACATAAACTATCGAATATGTGAGTTTCTTACGTGAATTATCACCTGATATATGGTTAGTCGAACACATCCCAATTAATTTCTAATGACGTGAGTACACACCGATCTCAGTTGTTTAGAAATTATGTCACGTGACACTTCACATGAAAAAATAATTCTACTATAATAAATCTAAATAAATTTACATTAGGTAAAATAATTTCACTATGACAAATCTAAATAAATTAACATTAGGTTAAATAATTCCACTATGACAAATCTAAATAAATTAACATTAGGTTGAAGTTAAGGTTAAATAAAACTATCACTATATAATTTAATTTATTTTAATCGCGATATCCACCATCTTCTTCTCTACTTTCTTAGTAGTGATCTCTTCTCTAACGTGATATTGATATCTCCGACTTGAAAGGGCAGAGTTTAGGATTTTAAAGAAGTTAATTCAAAATATATGTTGTTATGTTAAGTGAACAAAAATTATATAGACAAATGCGTCTAGAAGTATTTCTAGAAAAATATTTAGTCCGATCAACGTCTATGTGTGTTTCGCTAACTATTAAGTGATAATTTAAATAAAATTCAAACTCAATAAAGTGAAATAGCTTAGACGTGTTTTTGACCTTTTTTAACTCTTTCAAAAACAATCTGAATATAAACAGTACTGCTAATTTCGTACTAATTAAGTCAACTTGATTAATTTATTTTGGCAAATTAGGTATTGACTAACAATGGAGCATTCTTCTAGAAAACGACTTTGCTTGCATTTGTAACTAGTGCTTCTCAACTTTGCCTCTTCCTATTCCACTTCTTTAATTTGTTTTTTAAATTTTAACTTCTAGAAGGCCCAATTCATGTTTTTCTAACCTGATGACAATATGCCACTTGGCAAACTATTATTTTTTTTAACTTTTTTTTTTGTGGATGGCTTATTACGAAAAGGGCAGCCCGATGCACTAAAACTTCCGCTATGCACAAGGTTTGGGAAAGAGACCGACCATAAGAGCCTATTGTACGCAACCTTACCTTGCTTTTCTGCTAGAGACTGTTTTCAAGGCTTGGTGACAATTTTTTTATACTATCAAAGAACTTTAAATAGTTATAGTAGGTTATTATTATTATTATTATATATTTCGAAGTTATTAACTTGAACATGTCTTAAGTAGTTACTCTTCTTGCAAGTTATATTGTTAGTGTACAGAAATTAAACTCAAACATTATATTGGATAATATGAAAGTGAATGAAAAAAAGATACTAGTAGTAATAAAAAAAAACCACAAATAGGTGGTCTTTCAACATATATGATGTATACAAGAATATATATCAATCTGCAAAAAGATCAAAAAGAAAGAAAAAAAAACCAAAATCTTACCAAACAACAAAAAACCTATAAACATACAAAAATGTTCAAAGTGACATTTAATTTAACTTATGCCTGTTGATGAGTCCCATTTCCATAAGGATTAACAGTACCATTTGCTCGTTGTCATCAATATTTTCCTGTTGATGACAATGAACCAAGTAAAAGCTTCTAATAAAACAGCAATGGCACCTAAGGCTATGATCACACCAGTGTAAGCCCTCTTCCAATTCTTCTGTCCATTCAATGCATCAAATCCTTCGAAAACATTGGCGATGCTCAGACTTATTACCGCGTATCCAACAGCATGGTGGTAGATGTTCCAGTATAATCTGTACTTGTGGTCTGGCTTTGGCCTCAGAAGCAAAGCAAATACCTACAAAGTTTGTAATCATACAAATTAGTAATGAAGGTCAGGTATAATCCTTAGTTCAGGTGTCTAAATGAGAAAAATGGGGCAAGTTTGAGGGGGGCGTCTATGTATTAAGCCAAAAAAAGGGAAAATTTGTTGCTCTTTATTTAAAGGACCGGTCTTTTTATGTGTGTTGAAGTGTTTGCAGAAGTGAATTCAAGATTTATAGTTAATGCGTTCAGATAAGTAAAAATAATTAATTCAGTTGAACATGTCGCACTTACTCTATCAAATGTGTATAACCCTTAGGGGTCGTTTGGTGTGATGGATAGGGAGTGTTAATCCCAGGATAAATTTTAAGTACCCTTTATTTCCTTGTTTGGTTGGAAAGCTTGGGATAACTTATCCCAGGATTAGGAATTAGTACCGGGATAAGTTATCCCTCCCATTTGGTGGTATAGTTATTCCGGGATAGAATAGGAAAATGACACCTATATCCCTTTAAACCCTTTGTATACATCATTTTTCACATTTATGTATATTTACATTATTTTTAATACCATGTATACTAATATTCATTACTTCTTATTTTTAGGATAATTATTTATATTTTTCTATTAAAAAATTACACTATATAAATATAATTTTTATTTATGAATTTATTTGACTAATTTTTAAGTTTATTTATATTTTGATTTCCCATAAATCTTCTTTCACTTTAATAAAACTTAAAGAGGGAAATTCTATTTTTAAGTTAAATAAGAAAAAAAAATTATTTTTAAATACATATGGTACTTACCATGAGAATGCAAAAACAAAAATATTTAAGCTAAATAAAATAAATGTTTTATATTTAAAAATAAATAATTAAAGTTTGCAAAGAAAATATTAAAAACTAAATAAAACGAAGGGTAATTTTGTAAACAAACAACTTGTTCTTAAAATTTATGCAATATATATATTGTTTTAATACAACAAACCAAACACTCAATAAGAAATAATCTTAACACAAATTTAAAGCTGCTTGCTCTAGTTTTGGCAGGTGTTTTAGTGCAATTTTGGTCAAATTTTTGGAGTTTTTGCTGTTATTTTTTTTTCAAGTCTTAATAGACGTTTTAATGCGGTTTTTGCTACTGATTTGGTGGATTTTTTGCTCCTGTCTGAATTTAGATTTGGTTCAATTTTTGTGGTTATTATTATGCAAATTTTGTCCTGTTTTAACTGTTTTTGCAGTTGGTTTGGTGTATTTTGGTCACTTTATTGCTGTTTTCTTGAAGCATTTTTGGAGTTTTGATCCAATATTTTTGGTTATTTTGATACAGTTTTTACTTCAAATTATGATTGATTTGTTTTTAATTAATATTTTACTTGTGATAGTGAAGAGGAGAGGCTTCCCACGGGCCTATTTCAATTCATATGAAATACAAATTTAAACATATTCACGTAATTTATTTTTAAAAGTGAATAAATAAAGCTTCATAAAAAATACATATAAAAAGTCTAAATAAGATGAAGGGTATTTTCGTAAACAAACCATTTATTCTTAAAAAGTATGTTATGCATATTAGTTTTAATACAACAAACCAAACAGTCAATAAAAAACAATATAACTAATCCCATCATAACTTGTATTTAAACCAAACGACCCCTTAGTTCATGTGTCTAAATGAAAAAAAAAGGGACAAGTTTGTGGGGTCGGTTATGTACTAAACCCCCCAAAAAGGGATTTTTACACTGTATAGCCGTCCACCAAAATTATACCTATCAAATGTATATTTGTGGTATATTAATGTATATATGCAAGTGTATATTTTTGTATATATGGATAGTGGTTGTTATTGTTCTTGCGATCAGCAAAATGTGTAACTTTCCTGAAGAAATTAAAAAAAGGGAAACCATACTGCTCTCTATTTAAGGGTCCGGTCTTTTGTTGTTTGTGTGCAACTGTTTGCAGAAGTGAATTCAAGATTTAGAGTTAATGCGTTTAGATGGTTACCTGAAGTGTTCCGAGGCAAAACAGAGTGATGCCAATGTTCCTGTGAGTAGTGAATTCGATACCGGTAGAGTCACTGCCAAGTTTGAGACCAGTTCCCCATCCAGCAACACCAACAATATAGGCAGAAGTTTGACAAGCAACATGTATATAAAACCAAGCTGGATTTGCTGCTTTGAAAACCTTCAAGTACCTTGCAAATACTGCTCCCATTGGCATTAGCACTCCCCAACTCACTGCATTCAGTACTCCATGAACCTGTCAAATTTTCAAGATATCAATTGGACTTTCGAGATCATAGGTTATGCATCGAAAATATTGAATTCAATCGAGTCTATTAAACTAGGTTATGATATTATAACGGCTCATTTGGTTGGAAAACAAGTTATTCCGCGAATAAACTCATCCTAAAATCAATCTCATGATTAATTATCTCTTTATCCCTCGTACCAAACAAACCCTAACAGATTAAAAAACACTGTTAGTATAAAAATCAATACTCCCATTTCTTATAAGTATGGCAATAAGAGCGCCCGAGCACAGAGAAAAGTCAGGATGACAAGCGCTCCACCTGCCAAGAAGGCAGCCGGAGCAGCGAGCAAGTGCTTGATGCCTGTTATCCAAACCAACTCTAATCGATACCTACTGTCAGTATATATAAATTAAATTCCAACGAAATAAAGAAAGGATATGCGAAAACTCACATTTCTTCTACGTTGTCTAGAAGTAACTGAACTACCACCACCACCTAACTCTCCATTAGCAAAATCAACAGTTCCAAAAGACCTCATATTATCACCAGACTGAACATGAGCAGTCAAAGCCTGACCAGAAACAGCACCATTTTGCCAAGCTTGATTAAAACTAGTCCTTCCAGCAGGAAGTTCCAAAGTTGCAAAAATAATAAACTCATTATTCCAATACTCAGCTCCAATTCTCGGAACATTAAAACTCAAAGCCCCCTCTTCTAACCGAGTATTATAACTAGAAACAGGGGAAGTATAAGCATGAATTTCTCCACTAGAATTTCTAAATGCAACTAAACATTGTGAACCAACCATCATTGTTTCATCAATATTCAAACCCCAAGCTACCCAATATGTATTTGATACACCTCCATGTCTGTAAGCAAGATCAACTGTATGGTTATCTGGATGGTAACTCCAGTGAAGAACAGAGTTTAGTAGAGGCAGAGCATTACAAGTTGCAAATATCTGGTTATTTCTGAATGCAAAAGTTGAGCAATTTTGATTCTGACCATAAGTAGTAGAAAATAGACTTAGAATCAAGATTGATGAATATAATGAAGTTGTTAAAAGTTTATCCATAATTGTGCTCTGTTTTTTTTTGTTCAGCAAAAACTCAAATTCAAGAACTTGGGTAAGTCCCAAAATGTTGCAAGAATTGGTTTTCTTGGGATTTGGGATGATTGAATCAAGAAAATTGAACTATTTGTTGAAAATTTGGGGTAAAGGGGCTTAGATTATATAGATTTTGGAAAGAGAAAGGTGAAAGGAAGGTGAAGAAGGTGATGACAAATTCGAAGGAGTTAGTTGACTCCTTTCTATGTATAAAATCACTACTTTCAAGTTCTGAGTATGAAATCTCGACTCTTTCAGGAAAAAAAAAGATTTCAAGTTTGATAACTCCTTCAAAGCAAAAAATTGAATTTGAATTCTGAGTACAAAATATTTTTGTTAACTAGGTTTTACACACCATGATTGAATTTTTCGACATAAATCAAAATTTAATCATTTAATACATATATCGAAGATTGCAGGAAAAAAGTAAAAGAAGAATCTTAGGCGTATATGTGGAAACCAAAGTATACATTATTAGAAACACAATTAAGAGTTGTAATGGAAGTAACTAGGAAGGTGTTTGATTTTTATTTATTTTTTATATTTATTCTAGTTTTATATTGAATTAGATATTGAATACTTTTCTATAAATGACTAGACTTTGTGCTCAGATCAAATCTTTGCTTTCAAACTTGGAAAAGTTTTGAATTTACTAATTTAATATTTTGCTATTAATGAACGTAATTTGGATATTTTGGTCATATACAAACGGGCAAGTGAAATATACGAACTGCAGCGTACATTACAAACAAAACTATAGTTACGGAACGCAATTACTGAAATTATTGTTATAGAGTCTTATTATGTTTATTATCATTGCTATTTCTGAAATTTACTCTTCTTTTAATAGGGTCTTATGTCGTGGTACGAAGTTAAAATAGTTTGACTTTAATATGGGTGATATCTAGTGGGAAAAAAAAGTGTGATTGGTACAAATGAAAATGTTTTCTAAAAACTTTTCTAGGGAAATAATTATTATTATTTAGTGTTTGATAAGTAAATAAAAATTATTATTCAAAAGTATTTATATGTGTTATTTAATAAAATATTTCAAAGTCGTTTGGTAGGATGTATAAAAATAGTGTTGAATAAGAACTACTAATGTTGACATTAGTAATATTGGTATTAGTTATGAAAAGAATATTTTTGATACACTATTTGTTTTGGTATATTAATTAAAATATTTGTATTGCATAATTTTTAATACTTTAATTCATTTATAAGAAATACACTCCGAAAATAAGGTGAAAAGAAAGTGAAAAAAGTTTTAAGGAACAATTGTGTCTTTAATTATGTTAATCATGCTTCAAAAATCTTTGCATTACTAATACTATTGTTTGTCATGCATTAGTTATAAATACTTTCCTAAACTTGTTTTTAAAGAGAAAATATCACATTTTGATCAACTAAACAAGAAAAAATCTATTTTAATAGGAACTTGAGTTTCTTTCTTTTAGTTATTATTGCTTGTATTAGTCGTTGCCTTGTAACATACTTTAACCTTGATAGAAAATAATTTTGATAGATCCTTGTCTCAAAAAAATATATTTTAAAGTAAATCAAGAAAAATGAAGAAGTCATGGTACAATATTATAGAAAGCATGTCAAAATATTCTAGAAAAAAGAAGAAAAAAGAAACATAAGTATAACATTATCGAAGTACAAGAAAATCAAATACTAACTTAATTAAAAGGACAGGAAACTACAAAAGTAATATTACGTACGACTCCTAGTATGAAAAGATAAGTAAGACAACATGCTATTACCTGCTAACCTTCCACTCTAATTTGTGTACTTTACAACCTCTTATCTAAGATCATGTTCTCGATAAGTTGAAATTGTCCTATCTAATAATTACCTCTCTCCAATACTTTTTCGATCTACCTCCTCCTCTCCTAAGTTCATTCATAGTAAACCTCTCCTATACTCACACCTCTGCATAAGAAGCATTTGTGCATATACTCTTTACATATCCGAATTATTTTTAATTTCTGCCTCACTTTCTACTTTTTGTCCTCCACCGAGTTACTCACACACATTATTAGTATACAAATATAGTATTCGTCCTGTTGAGTTTGAATTGTTCCTTTTAATATTTAAGAGTTATAAACACTTAAACTATCCAGATTTTTGAGTTTTATACTTAAATTACTGAGTGTGAGTTTCTTATCTGAACTATCACTCAATAGTTAGCGAAATACAGCTCGATTAATTTCTAATAATGTGTGTAATCTCTTTTTTGTTTAAATATACTGTCATGTGACACTCCACGTGAGAAAAAAAAATTCACCATGACAAATCTAAATAAATTAATATTAGGTTAAAAGTTAAGGTTAAAGGTTAAAACTATTACCATATAATTTAATTTATTTTAACTATGACATCCACCATCTTCTTCTCCACCTTCTTAGCCGTGGTCTCTTCTGACGTGACATTGATTTCTTCGACTTGAAAGGTGAGAATTTAAGGTTGTAAAAGAGACAATTAAAAAAATCAACGTGCCAAACAAAGAGAGTCATTATATATGTTAGGTAGATGAAAATTTTATCGACAGATGTGGCTAGAAGCATTTCTAGACAAACATTTGGTCTAGTCAACATCTAGGTGTGTTTCCTAATCATTGGATGATAGTTTAGGTAGAAAACTCTTACTCTCAATAAGTTATGTATGAAACTCAATAAAGTGAAATAGCTTAAACGTGTTTTTGACCTTTTTAATTCTTTCAAAAACAAACTGAATATAAAAGTACTGCTAATTTCGTACTAATTAGGTCGACTTAATTTTAAAAAAATGGCAAATCAGGTATTGACTAATAATAGAGCATTCTTCTAGAGAACGACTTTGCTTGCATTTGCAATTAGTGCTTCTCAACTTTGCCTCTTCCTATTCCACTTCTTTACTCCCTCGATATCATATTAATTGAATTGTTGAGACATTTTTTATTTTTTAAATTAACTTAATTATTCAATCTTCAAAACTATTATTAGAATGTTCTTCTAATTTTACCCTTCATTAGTTAGTATTGGAATTAGTTATTAATTAATGTTTAGTTATTTTAATCACAAGTTTGACAATAATTAATAAGGGTAAAAATGGAAAGTTATGCCTAATTTATGTCTTATTCTTCTTTTCTTAAAGGGTGTGAAACACCTCAACAATTCAATTAATTTGAAATGAAGGGAGTAATTTATTTTTTAAGTCTCAACTTCTAGAAGACCCAATTCATGTTTTTCTAAGGAAAATTTGTTTATAATAGCAAACTATTAATTGAAATTAAATGTTATAACCATAGTTTGATTTAATTGTACCCCATAGCAAACTGTTGCTATTTCGCCTCTCTCCCTGGTGAATCTCACTCGCCACTCTCGTTCTCACTGGGCAGTCTCCCTCGCCTCTCTCGCTTTTATACAAACACAAATGTATAAAATGCGTTTGTGCTTGTATAAAGCGAGAGAAAATTGTATATATATATTTGTGTTCCCCTCTCCCAGATCTCGCTCGCTTCTCTCACTTTATACAAACACAAATGTATACATTGCGTTTTTGTTTGTATAAAGTGAGAGAAAATTATATATACAAATACATATATTTTCGTCCTATACACTTACGATTATACAAATACGATCATCCCCTGCCCAGTTTTCTTTTGTCTCTCTCTCTTTCTCGCTTTATACAAACACATATTATACAATTGATTCTTTTGTATATGTATACCGAAATTAATTATACAATTTCTTCTTTTGTATATGTATAGCGAAATATACATATTAATAGCCATAGCAAACATAAAGTTTGCTATGGAGTGCAATTATGCAAACTATAACTATAACATACAAATATGATTTTTATATTTGCTATATGTGAAAGTTGTTCTTTTTCTAACCTGGCAATATGCCACTTGGCAAACTATTAATTCTTTTAACTTTTTTTTTTGTGGATTGCTTATGACGAAAAGGCAGCCCGATGCATTAAAACTTCCACTATGCACATGGTCCGGGAAAGGGCCCAACCATAAGAGCCTATTGTATGGCTGTTTTCAGGACTTGGTGACAAAAAATTTATACTATCAAATAACTTTAAATAGTTATAGTAGGTTGTTATTATTATTATTATTATTATTATTATTTTATTATTATTATTATATATTTTGAAGTTATTAACTTGAACACGTCTCAAGTAGTTACTCTTCTCGCAGGTTATATTGCTAGTGTACAGAAATTAAATTCAAACATTGAAAGTGAATGAAAAAAAGATACTAGTAGTAATAAATAAAACCACAAATAGGTGGTCTCTCAACATATATGATGTATACAAGAATATATATCAATCTGCAAAGATCAAAAAGAAGAAAAAAAAAACCAAAATCTGACCAAACAACAAAAAACATATAAACATACAAAAATGTTCAAAGTGACATTATTTAAGTTAACTTATGCCTGTTGATGAGTCCCATTTCCATAAGGATTAACAGTTCCATTTTGTGTGTGCTTGTTAGAGTCTGTCTTTTTCCTTTTGATGACAATGAACCAAGTAAAGGCTTCTAATAAAACAGCAATGGCACCTATGGCAATGATCACACCAGTGTAAGCCCTCTTCCAATTCTTCTGTCCATTCAATGCATCAAATCCTTCGAAAACATTGGTGATGCTCAGACTTATTACCGCGTATCCAACAGCATGGTGGTAGATGTTCCAGTATAATCTGTACTTGTGGTCTGGCTTTGGCCTCAGAAGCAAGGCAAATACCTACAAAGTTTGTAATCATACAAATTAGTAACAATGAAGGTCGGGTATAATCCTTAGTTCAGGTGTCTAAATGAAAAAAAATGGGGCAAGTTTGAGGGGGGCGTCTATGTATTAAGCCAAAAAAAGGGAAATTTTGTTGCTCTTTATTTAAGGGTCCGGTCTTTTATGTGTTGACAAGTGTATACATAAGTGAATTCAAGATTTATAGTTAATGCGGTCAGATAAGTAAAAACATTTAATTCGGTTGAACCTGTCGCACTTACTATATCAAATGTGTATAACCCTTAGTTCATGTGTCTAAATGAAAAAAGATGACAAGTTTGAGGGGTCGGCTATGTACTAAATCCCCCAAAAGGGATTTTTACAGACGTACACCAAAATTATAGCCGGCAAATGTATATTTGTGGGATATTAATGTATTAGTGAATTCAAGATTTAGAGTTAATGCGTTTAGATGGTTACCTGAAGAGTTCCGAGGCAAAAGAGAGTGATGCCAATGTTCCTGTGAGTAGTGAATTCGATACCGGTAGAATCACTGCCAAGTTTGAGACCAGTTCCCCATCCAGCAACACCAACAATATAGGCAGAAGTTTGACAAGCAACATGTATATAAAACCAAGCTGGATTTGCTGCTTTGAAAACCTTCAAGTACCTTGCAAATACTGCACCCATTGGCATTAACACTCCCCAACTCACTGCATTCAGTACTCCATGCACCTGCCAAATTTTCAAGATATCAAACATGTCAAATTCTTTGTTTCTTCTAATTATTTTGTTGGGGGTAGTGGATACAAAAAATGAGTTATATGGTCAGCGAGAATTCATATAGTCAACCCCAATTTGTTTGGGACAGATATGTAGCTTTTTGCGTTGTTTATATCACGTCACCTAAAATTAGAATGCAATTTCATAATTTAAACTTGATGAGTTTAACTTACGGTTGAATCAATTGGACTTTCGAGATAATAGGTTATGTATTAAATATTGAGTTCAATTGAATTTAAACTAGGTTACGCATCCACCTTTACCTAAAAGATAACTAACTATAGGACACCGTCCATATAACAAGTGAGACTAGTAAGATGAAAAATAAAACAATTTATGTACATATTATAAGGGCTCAATTGGTTGGGAAACAAAACAAGTTATCCCACAATTTTATCTCAACCAAACATGAGATAAACCCATCCTAATCCCTTGTACCAAACAAACCCTAATAGATTAAAAAGTAGTGATAGTCTAAAAATCAATACTCCCATTTCCTATGACTATGGCAATAAGAGTGTCCGAGAAGAGAGAAAAGTCAGGATGACAAGCGCTCCACTTGCCAAGAAGGCAGCCGGAGCAGTGAGCAAGTGCTTTATGCCTTTTATCCAAACCAACTCTAATCGATACCTACTGTCAGTATATATAAATTAAATTCCAACGAAATAAAGAAAGGATATGCGAAAACTCACATTTCTTCTACGTTGTCTAGAAGTAACTGAACTACCACCACCACCTAACTCTCCATTAGCAAAATCAACAGTTCCAAAAGACCTCATATTATCACCAGACTGAACATGAGCAGTCAAAGCCTGACCAGAAACAGCACCATTTTGCCAAGCTTGATTAAAACTAGTCCTTCCAGCAGGAAGTTCCAAAGTTGCAAAAATAATAAACTCATTATTCGAATACTCAGCTCCAATTCTCGGAACATTGAAACTCAAAGCCCCCTCTGCTAACTGAGTACCATAACTAGAAACAGGGGAAGTATAAGCATGGATTTCTCCACTAGAATTTCTAAATGCAACTAAACATTGTGAACCAACCATCATTGTTCCATCAATATTTAAACCCCAAGCTACCCAATCTGTATTTGGTACACCTCCATGTCTGTAAGCAAGATCAACTGTATGGTTATCTGGATGGTAACTCCAATGAAGAACAGAGTTTAGTAGAGGCAGAGCATTACAAGTTGCAAATATTTGGTTATTTCTGAATGCAAAAGCTGAGCAATTTTGAGTTTGAGCATAGGAAAAAGTAGAAAATAGAGTTGAAATCAAGATTGATGAAAATAATAAAGTTATTAAAAGTTTATTCATATTTGTGCTCTGTTTTTTTGTCCTGTAAAAACTCAAATTCAAGAACTTGGGTAAGTCCCAAAATATTGCAAGAATTGGTTTTCTTGGGATTTGTGACGATTGAATCAAGAAAATTGAACTATTTGTTGAAAATTTGGGGTAAAGTAACTTAGATTATATAGATTTTTGAAAGAGAAAAGGGGAAAGGAAGGTGAAGTAGGTGATGACAAATTCGAAGGAGTTAGTTGACCGCTTCCTTTACGTGGAATTTTAGGCATATAACTGCTTAAAAAAAATGGTGCGGGTCGTAACTACTCCTTACAAACAATTATGAGTTCGAGCCTTAAGTATGAAATTACTACTTTTGAGTTCGAGTTTTGAGTATGAAGTTACTATTCTTTCAGAAAAAAAGATTTCGAGTTTTGAGTATGCAATTACTGACTCCTTCAAATAAAGATTTTGAATTTGAATCCTATGTATGAAATGTTTTTGTTAACGAGGTTTTACACACTATGGTTGAATTTTTCGACATGAATTAAAATCTAATCTTAGGCGTATATGTGGAAACCAAAGTATACATTATTAGAAACACAATTAAGAGTTCTAATGGAAGTAATTAGGAAGGTGTTTGATTTTTATTTATTCTTATATATTTTTTCTAGTTTTATATTGAATTAGATATTGAATACTTTTCTATAAATGACTAGACTTTGTGCTCAGAACAAATCTTTGCTTTCAAACTTGAAAAAATCATGAATTTACTAATTTAATATTTTGCTATTAATGAACGTAATTTGGATACTTTAGTCATATAGGAAGTGCTATTTTTTTTAATTATTATATGTAAGAATTAGAAATTAGTAATAGAACAAGAGAATAATTCAATTTATCTGAGGAGAGTAGTTGAACAATAAATATGTAAAGTGTAAACGGATCATATAATAATGTAATATTCTGACCTATTTTTTCAAATGAAAAATTATTTTAATTTACATGTCTTTTACTATTAATTAATTTGTTTTAAGAAGGACCAAATTTTAAAAAAACTAATTTATGTTTAGAACAAGGTCGATGTAGAATGACATTTTAATTATGGTTTAGAATATCATCGTCTTAATTGTCCTATGTTGCAACTAGAGCCAAGTTGGTGACAAAATTTAAAAAAATCCAAAGTTTTCGAACATATCTTCTTGTCTATTTGACTCTATTTTTTTTAAAAAAAAAATAATAAGCAGAATAAATATTTTTTGACTTGAGAAACTGCAAAAGGTTTTAGGAATATCACAAAGTTGGCAAAAAAAAAAAAAAAAGAGGAGGAAAATGATTATCTAATTATGGTTTTATTTTTATTAGAGAACTTCACTAAATAATATTTTCAAAAAAGACTGTTCAAACACCCTAAACATCATGACCTCAAGAAATATAATGTTGACTTTTTTTTTTATCCTATATACTCTTCGATTTCAATTTATGTGGTATTTTTTGTATTCTTACAATCAATTTCATTCCGACCATGAATTCGAATATAAAACTAAAATATATTTATAATAAAATTTACATATTTAAAAACTATATAAAAAGTAATATAAATTACGATACTTGTCAATTCAAAATATATCAATAATGAAGATTGTGGTTAAAAAAAAGTTTGTTTAACTCTCAAAATTCGAAAAATATTATATATATAAATTGGAACATATGGAATAAAACAAAAGGTTTTACGATGAATACGTTCGGCGATCGGCAATATTAATAAAATCATGTTCGGCAAACGGCAATATAAAGTTAAGTATCTATTATTATATGAATTTGAGGGGATTATCAATTACCCACTTTTTATAATTAAAAATAAATTTCAATCTTTTTATAATTAAAAATAATTTAATTTTAAAATTATCTTTTACATTTAATAAAGTAATTTATAATTATATAAATATCTAAAATACGTAATTTTAAATTTTTTATTCTTTTTAAATTTTATGTGAAGGCAAAATGCTGTCACGTAAAGTAGACGGAGTGAGTAATATTCTTGCCCTCTAGAATAGTAGAATATGGTTTACCATAAGTTGATCGTTATTTTGTCCACTTTCATTAAAAACAATGTGGACAAATCTTACTAAAGAAAATATACTTATAAGAATATGGGATATGGTACAAGTATCCCCTTAGACTATGATCAAAATTTCAACGACACACATTAACTAAACAAAGTTCCTATTACCCTCTCGAGCTCAATTTTTTTGTTATTTTGTACACCTTTTGGCTTACGTGGTATCCAAACATCTTTTACGTGCCTCAACTGCACGGAGTCACAGAGTGTGTCACGTAAGTCAAAAGGTGTACAAAATTACAAAAAAAAAAAAAAAGAGTTCGAGGGGGTAATAGGACCTTAGTTTAGTTAAAGTGTGTCTTCTGGGATTTCGGTCATAGCAATCTAGGGGGGTAATTGTGCCTTATTCCTAAAAATAATGTTCTTTTGAGAGAATACTCTATTTCAAAAGGAATGACATGTTTTTTTTTCTTAGGTTTGTTTTCTAAAATATTGATTTTTTTTTTATAACATTTTAATTTCAATTTTCCACGTAACATGCTTAAGGACACACATAATATTAAAGGGTATTATCAAATATTGGCATAACTTTAATTTAGAACCATAAAATTAAAAAAAGTAATGATATCCATGTTTTACTCTTTCAACA